>OMLF01038824.1:5075-23899 GCA_900302615.1 Holocentrus rufus | reverse complement strand
AATAGTATTTTTTATTTATTTATTTATTCATTTATTTATCCGTTATTTATCCAGAGAGTTCCCACTGACATACAGTACTCTTCTTCCAGGGAGTCTTGGTCAATATTAACAATCATTTAACAGCTTGCTACTCAAAGAATGCACATAAATTTCCACACAAATGACTTGTTAAGGATCCTTCTGGAATTTGTTTCCTGTCAAAATCAAACTCATCATATCCAAGTAAATTAGATTTGAATGATACCACACTTATGTTGTGGAAAAAGCTGTAGGGAGCAACGTGACTCAGCCATGCTGAATTAGAGACTCCCTGCATGCAATTTTAGGTGGCAGCCCAACAAACCAAATTAAACCTACAAAGTTGTGGCAGTGTAGCCAGAAAACTAAATATTTATCAGTAGAGAGCAATTTACACTGTGACAAATGGAAAAGTAAAATTCCAAGATAGTTTTGCTGTCAGGAGGTAGTCTACAGGTCATGGCTAAGTAACAGGAGAGGAGCTTGTCTAAACATATGATTTTACCTGATATCCCAATAACATGAATCAGTTGTTGTAAAATCACGCACTGATGTGTGATTTAGCACAATTTTGTAAGTGTTGACAATGTCAAGCCAGAAGCATAAAGGTCTTATCAGAAAAAAAAGAGCGAGAGAGAGAAAAAGAAAACAGTCCTTTATAACACTTACAGTACACAAGCCAACAGTCTCATTACCAAGAACGCAGACAGATGTATCTGGGCTGTATGTATCTAGTCAGGTTTTTGCCATCAAGAAAACATTTTGCTATCAATCCAACAAATTTTCCCTTGGGGAAAATAAGACTTTTGGTGATAAAACCCCATCATGAAATTATGTTCATGGTATGGTATAATGCCATGAAGACAGCATAGATAAATTTCCCAGAGTGCACTGAAATGACAGCTGAGGACAGCTGAGCAAGGAACATTTCAAATTCTGGCAGTCGTGCAGTGATTGATTCACAGAATGTGTGGAAAGATCCAAAATTGGTTATATGTGAAGAGCAGACGGTGCAAATGACAGCAGAGGAGAACTTTGACATGATTGAATGTTTACAATAGCTTCATGTATAAAATCTCTGAGCACATAACTGCATAATGTTGAAATCAGCTGATAAGTAATGACATTAACAAATTTCCGAATAGGTTATATAGCTTGTACATAATGTTTTAGCAGGGAAATCCCCTTGGAGGTTACAGAGGCCAACAAAAGACAAAGACCCTCTCATACTTTTAGTGTTTATCTCTATTGAAGAGCCCCAAGAAAAGAACAGAACAGAAAAACAAAACAAAACAAAAAAAAACTTATTTAAAGCAAGGCATCTGCAAAGTAAGATAATTGGCCAAATGAGAAAATGAGTCTGTCACAAAGTATTCTAATTCAGGTCATCAAATTTAATCTTTTTGTCACTGTTAATTTCATAAGAAAGAAATATAAGCTATCATGTGCAATTCAGTTTTCCTGTAACTTCTTTGACGTAAAGCTGCTTATTACTGTAAAAGTCATAAACTTATGTTTATGACCTTTCCATGCTACACACACACACACACACACACACACACACACACACACCTCAGACTTCATCTTCCAATCCAGCCTTAGCTATTCACTTTTTATTATGTTTTGTTTTGTTTGATTTGTTTGCTTTTATTTTAATTATCATTATTGTTGCTATTATTATTTTCCTCTTATCCAAGTCTTCTTGAAAAAAGTCATAAACTCATTAAAATGCCTCATTGAAACAGAGTATTTACTATCTTACAGTAAGAACACTTCACAACCTGCAATTCTATTTTTTACAGTGTCCCTCACAAACCGTGACACAATGTGTCAGGAATAACTCGTGGTAATTCAATTCAGTGCACATAAACTTCATACAACTTAGTTACCCAAAACACATGTGGAAACATGATGCAAGGAGGTTCTAGTTAGCATTCATTATCTATTTATGCCTTACGAATTGAATTATATCTATTCAGATACTTACGGCCACATATTATGAATTCTAAATCCTTGTGGAAGGAAAGTTAAAGGGAGTGAATAGGACACAAACAATTATGTTAGCATCCAGTCGGTAAAAATATCCTGTAATGTAGACGGTGGTGTTGAGCTTTAGACAACATGAGGGAGCAGGAATTAGTAACATGATCTCAGATCATTTGACTAGCAACTCCCTTAATGAATGCACATTTTAATTAGTTTAAATCTAATTCTGCCATTTTTCTGCATGGGTCAACAGCAGGTTTTTATGTAGCCAGTTAAATGAAAGTCACAAGGATAAAAGTGAAATGGATTCACCCTAAACGGAAGCTGGCTTTTTACCATTCACAGATGTGATCAAGTACTTCAAAGCAGGGTTATTCAGAAGACCTGACTTGACCATTTAGACTCTCACATGAGCATGAGCCTTACGGTCAGAACATCCACCCAAAGCCATGGTAAGGCCACAATGAATTTTCAGGTTTTTAGTATTTCTACAGTTGCAGTAACATGTAGCAGATCAGAATGTTGCAAGACTCACTAGATTCTCTTTCTTTGATCTCTTCAGACATGTTAAAGTAGTAAAATGTTGCAAAATAATATACCTTGAGCGATGTGCGCAGTTCTTCCTTAGTCAATTGCATAATCCCTTGTTTCTCTGTCTCATAAAGATAAGGCTTGACATTACCAAATTAGTATTCTGAGGCCAGCAGTATACTTCAAAAGACATGAGATGAAACGACAATAGAACACCCTGATGCACATGTCCTGAAACACTACAAATAATGGCTGGACTCACTCACCTTAAAGGGAAATTAATGAGATAAGAATTTTTGTGATTCGAAATGGTGTAAAAAAAAAAAAAATTGACCATTATTACAAAAATAAAGAAAAATCAATGGTAGACCTATTTTCTTCCAACCAGCACAGCTCACTGTGCTGGTTGGAATGTTAGCTGCAGGGAAGTAGCATGTTAGCTAGCACGTCTAGCACAGAGAGCTGCTACACAAGTAAATAGTTGAACCGTTGATTATTGTTTATTTTATTAATAACAGTCAACTTTTTTTATGCCGTTTCGGATTATAAAACTTCTGACACCCCAAACTTTGTTTATTTATCAACCGAAGTGGATTTAGGCAGTTATTTTTCAGAATGTTAGCCAGGGGAAAGTACAACTCTGTAGCAGGTGGCAAATGGTTAGCATTTGAAGCATCCAGCTAGTTTCCAGTACCCAGTAACAATGAGAGGAAGACGGCACCACCACTGTCCAAAACAACAGCTAGGGGAAGTAGAAAATGAGCTAGTAGAAAATGACAGCAGTCTACTGTTGCACCTGAATGCACCTGAGACATTGCAGCTTCTTTGAAGAAAACAAATAGCATCATCTGTATTACGGTGATGGAATACTGATATGGAGAAAGTTTGGAGTCTCTGAATGTTAACTTTCATATTGTGGTGGAATGAATGGAATCCAATGGCTCCATAAAAAGTAGGAAAAATGAAATCAGAGCTCTAAAGATAGTGTCTCAACAAAAGAAAAAGAAAATTATGAACATGTACTCTGAAGGTTATTGAATTTATTAATAGATCACTGTCAAATTAAATTTTCAACTCATCAAAGTCAGGAGGCAAAAATGTGTTCATTTTTTCATAATCAAATTTGATCAACTTGTTACACAAATAGAAAGAATTATTCTTGTCATCAGGATTTCTTGAAGATTTAAAACTTTGTACCTGCTGTTGACAAAGAAGTACAGTAACTGCTATAAAATGCAATTTACAGTTTACAATTGTATAAGCAGTGCTTATGTAAAGCATGTGATGTGTGTTTGTTTCTGCCTGTGAGCATGTGTTTGTGTAGTGTCTTTTGTTTGCTGATTATATCACGGCATGGTTTATCTTCCTTCACTCCATTTTCCTTTCATTTCAAATCGTTCCTTCCCTCCTCTGCTCCTTGACTGATATTCAGACTTTGTCTTCAGCCAGGCAAGAAAATAATGACCTCCTTTTCAGTGTAATTAAAAGATTGTGGTTTTAAATCTCCAGAGAATGAAAAGTCACCACAAACATTAGACATCAAACACACCCATTCCTACATGTGCATTCATACACTTACACACACCATACACACACACTCTCTTTCACGCACACTCTTCTTTTTTTTTAGTGCGAACAGACTATTGGCTTTAATTCACAGGGGAACAGACAGTCTTTACATGACGTCAGATCAAACAATGGTTCAGATACGAAGATATCAGTGAGATTAAAAAGCAGTTTTATTTGTGGTCGAAGGTTTGGTTTCAAACAGGGTGTCACTATGATCTCGAGTCTCAAATTTCTCTCTGGCTTTGCTCAAGTCCTTTTGACTCCAATTAAAAAGGGAAGAGAGGAAATGAATCAGGCACACACACGATGAAACAGCTTCCAGGAGGCCTGACGGTCACTAAAGTGTCAGATAACGGGGATCCTAATAAGGAATAAAGAATAAAAAAATGATGTAAGCTTTGGCATAAAACATTGCAGATTTGAATGAAGCATTCAAATGGTATTTCCTTTGTCTCTCTGTTCATTTCAGCTACAAAGTCAGGATATGCAGCCAGTTACACTTATTATATTTTGTTATACATAACATACTACATTGTCATACTATATGTCCATATATTCCTACATTTTCATCCTAATAAATGCTCACATTTTTATAGACTTTTACATCAGTTTTATATCATTTTCCATTCATTTTCTTTGTCTCAGGACATTCTGCCATCATTTTGCACGCCTTACTGGTATGCTGCAGATTCATATGTTTTCAAATTTTTCCATTCATGCCATGTCATTTAATATATTATCGTGTTGAACTTGCTGCATCTTTAAATTGACTGCTGCAATGACCTAATTTCCCCTCGGGGGTCATCAAAGTTTCATCTAATCTTACCTGAGGCATTTAGTCGTTCTTGGTCTTTTCCAATATTCCTATGACTGTAAAACAAGAATGTAGGAAAGAAATGCTCAGAAAAGAAATAAAATAAGGGAGACAGGGAAGAGTTTGTGATAACAATTAACAATTAAACAGTAGAGGAGAGGGGATGTGATTCAGTTAGATGATGAAATAAGGTACTTCTTGAAGAGATTAGTTTTTACCCTACAATGGAAAATGGACAGTAATTACAAACATGGATTGAGTGAACAAGTATTAAGAACTTGAAACTTTGAACCTCCCATAGTGGGCTGCAGGACAATTGAGAAGACACAAATCCTTCTGATAATATGACTTTTTTCACAAGACATGAGAGGAAATCATTGACACAGCACAATAAATTCACTCTTAGAGGGAAGGAAAATAAATGGGTAAACAGGCCACCCTGTAAGGAGGTCACAGGTTTGATCCCAGAAGTGGATAATATGAGTCCATGTGGCTTGACATTCTGAGTTAGTCTGGATCAGAGCATTAGCTAAATGCTTCAAAGGTAAATGTAAAGACAAAAGAGTGAGTAAGAGGAAATAAATACATTTGACTTGCACTCTGAGGGGAATAAAGAGAGGAAGGAGGAGATAAAACCGTTTGGAGGTTCCCTCAGAGGAGGTTAAGAGGGGGTGGCTGGGGGCAGACGACAGGGAAACGGCCTCAGGCTCTGAGCCTCCATGTTCCCAAGGTCAGACATGCCTCATTTGGTCAGCCACTGCACACGAGAGACTCATAGAAACTCTTATATTTTCCCTTAAAAGGGTCTTTGGAAACCATTTGAGTGAAAACACAAAAACAGAAGACTAACTGACAACTCACTGTCTGGCTTTAGCACAGACACCATAAACCTAAAGCAAACAGTCAGAATTTGCCCGTTCATCAGAAGAGCGTGACCAGCTGAACGTGCACTTTTCTTATCTGGACTGACACCTGGAAATGCAGCAGTTTGAATGATGAAGTGCAGCATAAAGGCTTCTAAGTTGAAACACAACAATGTAAGATTGTTTAAACCGTAGAGTTAAAGTAAACTCCAAGAGTCAACATAAATCTCACCTCATCCCAGTGATTAAAGCCCACTCATTAAAGGTGCATTATGCAAAATAGAGGGTTGATACAAAGACTGTTTATACTCAGCTGACAAAAAAATGCATGTGTCAGTTGAGTCTAAAGGGTCCTCACTTCAGTTGACCGTTGGCAATTTTATGTAGTGCACCTTTTAGAATATGACAATTATGTCATGCACCAGTGTGTATCAGTGACAGAGACAGTCTGAATGTTTTGCAGGAGGGATGCAAAATGAAATGCACCAGAATATTTAGGCACACACCACTTCCAACCCAACACCTAATCCTGACCCTCACCCTAATCTTAACTTAACCCTAGTTGTAACCTTAACTCAAGCCTTAGCCAATAAGCCACAATTTGCATTTTTCCTTTCTGTGGAAAACCAAAAATGCCCTCACAACTACAAGTGTCCACACAGAAAAGGTAGTTTCTCAATAGTTGATCCTCACAAGTATAGACTAACAAGTTCACACACATACACACACGCACTCACACACACATGTACACGCTCGCACATACACACACACACACTTAGGGCAGGCAATGGGCTGGCTGTTGATTTAGTGTTGCCAAGGGAAACGGGGATTCAGGGATTCTGTGCTCCAGATGTTTCATGAACAACAAGGGGACTTCCTGGTTCCTGAAGGGCTGCACATCAAACTTTCTGTGTGTGACGGGGTGCAGTCCAGTGTGTGTGTGTGTGTGTGTGTGTGTGTGTGTGTGTGTGTGTGGATGCATTAATGTGTGAGTGTTTGTGCTCATCTTTCTCTGGACTTTACAAAGGCATTATCAACACTGTGTCCTCCCATCCACTTTCGACTTAATTATATTGACTAGATGAAAGTGTGTATGTGTGTGTATGTGTGTGTGTGTGTGTGTGTGTGTGTGTGTGTGTACATGTGTGTGTGCATTCCAATTTACACCCATCTGTTTGTGAGAGAGGACTGAGAAGAAACCTGACGCCCTATTCGGATGATATTGAGTTTGAAAGAGTTCTCATCTCATGTGTCACACACACACACACACACACACACACACACACACACACACACATAACATCTGTATGCATTTGCAGCTTTCCTGGGATCTGAGTGAATTTTTACTGGATGGAGACAGACTGGGTGTGATAGCGGAAGAGAAAACTTCCCAAATTTGACCACAACTTTGAATTCAGCATATTTTACAGTACAGTCGATGGGAAAGACGTGACTCTGCCAAATTAACTGTTACATCATTTTGTTAACAAGCTTATTATTTCTTTTTTATATTGTTAGCACTGTCACTGTATGATTTGTATTTATACTGTATATGTTGCTTTGGCAATGAGTACCTTTGTATGTCACGCCAATAAATCCCATGTGAGCTGAAGTTGGCAGAGAAATAAAGAATCTGACTGAGACAGAGAAAGAGTCACAGAGGAAAAGAGTGAAAGACAATGAGACTGAGAGAGAGAGTGCAGTGTGTTTCACTCAACACTGCTGGAACGACCGCGTCACACACACTGAGCACAAAGCAACTGGGTGTTTACATCTGTCATGAAACAGCATGCCGCACTCCTGCAAGACAGTGGATGCAAACCACAAGATGCGATGTCATCTCTGGCCTGTTAAAATATCATCTTTATTGCATTTCCCCTTCATTAGACAGGAAAGGGACAGTGGAAAGGAACAGCTGTAATGCAGCTGTAAGCTGGAGTCAAACCAGTGACGTCCCAGTTATATGGTACTGCAGACCAGTGAGTCAGTGCTCTCTTTACATCACAAGTCACTGGCATGAGGGCAACATTTAACATGGCATTTGCTTTATGCATTTTAGGTCTCACCAATACAATTAGTGAGCAATCTACATTATAGAAAAGGGGACCATCAGGGATCTATGAAATGAACGAACAAAAGAAGGAAAGAAAGAAAGAAAGAAAGAAAGAAAGATGAGAACAACTCCCTGAAATTATTTATGCTTCATTTAAGCCTGTCTGGTTTGTTTGGATCCATAAAACCACACTTGGATCACATTTTGATCAGCTGGCTGGTCTGCAGCTTGCTGGGAAAGTATTCGTCTTCTGACTCCTCAACTGTCACAGAGAGAGAGAGAGAATCCATCGTGCTGCAAACTGAGGAAACACAAGAAAATGGCGAAACACATGCGCCAACTTTTTTTAACTTCTGTAGCTTTGCTCACTTGTTTTTTCCTCTAAAAGGTCTTTGCCTTTTCTTGTTATATAATTTTAAATATAAGGTTAGTTGTTTTTTTAAACACTTTTTCTAATGAAGGGGTATTTTATTTTTTAAACTGCTTTCCATCTAGGCTAAGGATGACAGGTTTATATAAGGGTAATACAGAGTGTAATAAAAAATGAAATAAAAACGCTTTTGGGCTCATGGCTTCAGAGGGTTACGTTAAATAATTCAGGCTTAAAGGTGCAGTTCTAACCTTATGTTCTCTATCCAAAATATAACCTGCATGATATTATTTAAAAGTTAACACATAACTAAACTTATTGTTTAAGTCACAAGTAGAGTTAGTTTGTCTAATCCATCAATGCACTCTGATGTCCAGCTGAAACACTTCCATTGTGTTGTATCTGACTTTGTCTGTATCGCTGTGTGTATTGTTCATGTTCTTCATGTGTTTTGCCATTCAAGATGGTGTGCATTGGCCTCCATACTTAAGTATAAAGCTGTTAACCCTAACTAAACCATTACATTTCCCCCCCGAGAGTGTGTATGGAATTGATGGCTTCCTCATTTTTATGGCTTTACATCATGCACCGCAGGCTTTTCTAGTTTTTCTGAGCACACACGATGGGATAAACTCTCCCACAGTGGAAGACAGCTTAGATTATGGGCACATCGTTGAATAATGGCCAACTGATTCACGCAGGATCTCCTGACATGCAGCTTCCACAGACGCAGGCTGATGGTAAAGCCTCAGAGAACAAGAGTAGTGTCATGTTTTCATGAGCTGCCCTTGAATAGACGAGGAAAAGAAATGTTGGTCGCTAAATAGCAGCGGAGCAAGTACCCAGAGAGTTACTGTGTAGTGCTGGAAATCGTCTCTGTCTGCTTGTTTAATATGGGAGCTGTCACTTTGGCACTGGTCTCTTTTTTCGTGTTTTAATGGAAAACCTGGACAAGGAATGTTTTTTCCATTAAATACACAAAATTTCAACATATATTCTAGTACAAGAGGACCGTTTTTCTTTAAATGTAATTCATAAGTTAAAATGTGAAAGCATCACTAATGCTAAGCCCACCATATTTTGAAGTTGAGCACCTGTGTTGTAACCTCACACATCCAGCTAATCTCACAAGTTTATTTTCATTTGACTTGTGAAACCATCTGGCCACGCTCCAACCGAAGCGTTATTGGAATCCACAAAACGAACTGACCAATCAGCGTCCTTTGAGGAACTACACATGCGGCTTAGGTGATGATGACGGCGAAAAGCTGCAGGGCACTGAATTGGAAAACAGGAACAAGACATACACATATATTTTCATCACAAAAACAAAAAGAATCACGCACCAACATGTTTGCAGGCTAGTAATATGTTTACCAATATGCTTGCTCACTTTTATCATCACAGTTGCTGCTGTTTGATTACTCTCACACTCTGTGACATGATCCAATCACCTGCTACGCATTTTTGTAAACGTGCCCAGACTTTGTCTCATGAAGTGAACAACAGAAATGAAATGAGAGTGTGCCAGGCTACCAGTGTGGTGAGTTTTGTAGTTTTCTACATGCTCCTCTTGGACTCATGTCAGCGTTTGAAAGATAATCCTGCTGCTTTAAAAACCGCTGGGAGAGTCAGAGATTTGTCTGTGCGCTCACTCTGATGGCTCCACCGGGAACCTGCTCCTATCAAGTAGCTAACTATCAGTTAGCTTGAATGTGTGTGTGTGTGTGTGTGTGTGCCTGACGTTTGAGAAAGAGAGAAAACTTGTGAGTAGGTCAGAGGATACAGCCACTGCGTCCATGTGTGCGTCACAATAATACAATGAACTGCTTTACCAAATGAATCAAATCAAACCATTCAGTTTGAGACCTTGTGTCCTGTGTTCCTACTTTATCCCTCATATAGTACCTTAAAACTGAAATGCTCTCTGACATAGCAACTCATTAAAGGTATGGTCAACTAAAATATGTCATTTTTAATTAAAATGCCTTTTACTGTCATCATTGGGTGTATAAAACTGAGTCAATCACTACACTCTTACATGTGAAAGTAGCTTATTTTGACAATCATCTGACAACCTCAGATTAAGGAAGACGGTGATGCATAAAGTAACTTCCAATCCAAGATGGCGGCACACACAGATGTAGCGGTCCCTCCGGCTCCCGCTAATGTTGCTAGTTTTTGTATTAATGTTTGTCGTAATAAACTGTTATATTGCAGCATAATATATTGTATTTACTGCATAATATACTGTCAATATATATTTAGCTGTTCATCATGGTTACATAGGTTCAGATACGGGCATGTACATCATTTCTTTAGTATTTTGTACAGTTCTACCTACAGCATACCTACAGTATTTCAATTTTTTCATTTAATTTTATTTTTTTTTTGTATTATTCTATTTTTATTTATATCCTATTCTATTTTATTTTGTATTCTTATTGTGAATTAGCATCTCGGGCCCGTGAGGAAGGACATTTCGTTCAGCTGTGTGCTATGTATATGGATGAATGACAAATAAACAACTGGAACTTAAACTGTTTGTAATTGGAAAAAAAAGAAAGAAAAAAGAAATAGAAAAAAAAATCACCTTGAAGCAGCAAGATGTTGCATGAATAAAGGGGAGTGCTCTGAATAAAAGACAGTCAGCATGGCACTTTTCATAGAGGCGGCCACAAACTGTTTGTAAAAGAAATGAGACTTGGAAAATAAAGCCTGACGGACAAACATCCCAATAATCTACGACAGCTCAAACACAAAACAGCAACGTGATGATGAACTTAAAATTATGGTTGCTTAGTATTGTGGTTTGAGTTCAGCCTACATGTCAGCGCCTGTCTAAATCAACTTTTTCTCCTTTCTTCCCTGTCAAATAACTTTTTAAAGGCTTAATGGCATCACGTATGATGGTTTCAGTATTATTCTCAGCCAATTCTGCAACGCCATAAAAACTGAGACCATTGTTTTATGGGTCCAAATGGGTGAGAAATTACGTCTTTGACACCAGCAATGACAAAGACCGCTGCCCAAGACGACGTGTTCTCTATAAATATTTATAGACAGAGATTGCATTCATCAGCAAGACACTGTCATTTTAATGGTTTTTATTTACTGTAATCAATGGCTTACATCGTCTCCTAGTGAGAATATTTCATCACCATTCAGATGCTTTGTAAACTGTAAAGTGTGGGGGGAAAAATGCAGGGGAGTTGGAAGTGAAATCACTCGGTTCCCCCTAAGTCCAGAAAAGTCTGTTCTGCTGAAGAAGATATAAACCCTCACCCTAAACCTTCAGAATGATTTGTAAAGAAAGAGTGGAGCCAGAGGGACTTCTGAGATGCAAGATCACAGTGACACACTGTAGGGGATCAGACCGTTAATCACAAATCAAACTTTGTTTTGATCTCGCTGCCATTATCATGTCATTTAAACCGTTTGAGTTGACCTCATCTGGAAGATCTTAATTCCCCTGTCAATTAAAACTTATAATGAGTGAGTTCTTTATTTTTGGATCACGAGGCAAAGACTGTGTTTGCAACTTGTATTTGGACAGAAAATGAGTCAGCAGTACCATCACATGTGATCTAGATTAAGTTTTCTCAACCTACATCATGAAAACTTTTTTTTTAAACATGGAAATGAGAGTTAAAACAAGACGTAAAAAAATTGTGGGTTCATTGTATCTGACATGACACGGGCAGGTACACAAAACATCAGTACATTTGAGCTTTTTCTCAAATGGAAAACACCGCTCTAGTATTCCTCAGAAACATCTCAAACTGTCTGCATATATAATTCATAACATATACAGTAGGGATTTTCCAGGGGAGGTGATTTCTTTCATTAATATCAAAACAGCTTGGAGTAAAATATACAATCTGCTGAATGGACTTTTTTATTTCATACAGAAATGCCCTTTCTATTGTTAAATGATATGGTTTCTGTTTCATTTTGCTTTATTAACCTTTAAGAACAAATTCGTATTGACGACAACAGCCTGCAAAGTGCATTGCTGCATAAAGAGAAAATATTTCAGGGAAAATTCATCTTGTGGACCTTGACTTCCCTCCTAGAGAAAAGGTTGGCCTACAGCTCGTAAAGGTTGAGAAATCCTGGTCTAAATAAGAATAAAAAAAAATAAAAAAAAGTGATTCCATCCAGCATTTTACTGTTCACACTGTTTAAAACACACCGGGTTTGTGTCACATGTGAGTGAAAAATCAGAGCTTGGACACATAGCCAGTGTGTGTTTGATGTATGCTAGTCTAGAGCTTTTAAGCTAAGTAGAGACCCATTAGGACAGTCTAATAATGACTGATTGTCTCCTGGCCAGAGAGAGAGAGGAAGTAGTAACAGATGTCAGAGGACACAGACCTGGTTCCTGGCATAAACACTCTCTATTCGGTCATTTAGGGCCACACACATCTCGGGGCCACACAGTTCAGTGTTTTTCTTTTTTTCTCTCTCTCTCTCTCTCTCTCTCTTGACCTCAGTCACTCAGAACAGTATACG
Organism: Holocentrus rufus; assembly: GCA_900302615.1. Classification (NCBI taxonomy): domain Eukaryota; kingdom Metazoa; phylum Chordata; class Actinopteri; order Holocentriformes; family Holocentridae; genus Holocentrus; species Holocentrus rufus. Next base: position 11,180 of record OMLF01038824.1, on the reverse strand, counting down.
GTATTTTGTTTGACAGTGGGCAGAGGCAAGGTGTCATCTTGCCAAAGCATAAAGGCAGTGATATCTTTGTTTCACTCCTGCTAACTAGAGAGAGAGTTCGCTCGCTCAGCTGTGAGGGGTGGGTGTGATGTGAAGCACTTTGGGGCCACAAACAATCTGAGGACTCAGTCTTAGGCCTGCCAAAACCCCAGAGCCGGCCCTGAGAAGACACACAGATGGAGGATCCCACTGAAATAGACAGAGAGAGGTGAGAGAGAGACATGCAGACAGATGGATCACTCCTCTGCTTCTGCCTGGCTGTATCAATGACATGTCCTGATTATGTTCACATTTATTTATTTATTTATTTATTTATTCATTCGATGAGAAAATCTTAATATCATAATGAAGACACTGGAAAGAATAAAAGGAATATGCACGCATATATTGTTGTGCATACTTCTTTGCATAGTTTTAATTAATATGATAACAGTAAAATTAAACAATTCCTCATTTTGCTCAGGACTCCCTTGAACCCCGTGAAAGTTAGAACTTTGCGGAAAATGTTTTAGTATTTGGATTTTGGATTTTGGAAAAATAAATAAATAATAGAATGAGCAGCCAGGCTTTTCTTTTTTTTTCTTTAACACACCTGTGTTCCCTTTATTCCCAAGTGAATGAGTGCAGTAGGTGACTTTCCCAAAAGCTCAGTGACATTATAAACCTTCAGTCCTCCCTTTACTACACAATAGACTTGGAGGGATCAGGGCACTAAATCTGTTTGGGAAACTCACCCCTGCTCTCTCCCAGACTCCAGAAAGTGTCACCTGGTAATGTAACAAGGACGCCCCTTTTATTTATTTATTTCTTTATCTATCCATCTATCTATCTATCTATCTATCTTTCTTTGGATCTTGGTTTCTCAATTATGACATTAAAAAAGTTTTTTTTGTTTGTTTTTTTGATAAATTGCTAATCAAGGGAGGTGTTTTTCAGTGGGTATTGAAACGACTTCTCTTAAAATTGCATGCAAGCCATTTCATGTACTTCCATAGGATGGAACAATAGTGAGAATATTGACGTTTAAAAATACTTGCATGCAAATTTGAGAGAAACCGTTTCAGTCGTTTGAAGTGGTGATCAAGAGGATAAACTTCTAAATATCTTGAATCTCTCCCTTAATCTTGTGTTCAGTCAGAGAATCATAATTTTCTTCAAACCATGTGGCAAAACTAAATCTACCAATGTGATTCCACTTATTCAGCTCACATCAAGTTATGTTCTTTCCTTCTTTTCTTTCTTCTTTCTTTCTTCTTTCTGCGTGCAAATTGCAATATTTAACTCACTATAACTTGTAATGCACATGCATTGCTGACTGAAAGATGAAATTGCTGGATGAGATGGACACACAGTATTTTTTGCAGCTCTCAGTGTAGCTGGACCATTGAGGCTCTGATCTGCACTGACACACTTCAGCTTTGAGACTGCTGGCTGGCTTTGGTGAGCTGATGCGTTATTCTAGACTAAACACTCAGCAAACCACAGCGGATTCAAAGACTTTCACAGCCAGCGCAACACTGATGTGTATATGTGTGTGTGTGTGTGTGTGTGTGTGTGTGTGTGCTGAGGTTTGTGGGGTGGGGTGAGTATTTGTGTGTGTGATACGAGGAGACAAAGACAGAGCGCCAAACACAGAAAAAGAGAGTTGGGAAGAAAGAGAGGAAGACAGACAGCAGGCTCGTCTGTGACCGTCGCCTGTGGACTTCATGTCCTGTGAGTCAAACAAGTCAAATGTTTGGGGTGGAGCTAGAGGAAAGGTCAGAAGAGTCTTCCTTCGGGGAGAATAAATGCACTCACCAAAATAGCAAGCAAATAAATATTTTTTTGTGATAACTTGTGTGCAAAGGTGACATTTTGGCCTGAAGGTGGCGCTGCAGGGAAGGTCATAGGGTCACCAAATTTGACAGGGTTCATTCTGTGAGCAGCATGAATGTGCTCACCAAATTTCATAGAAATCTGCCCAATTGATTTTGCGATATTGCCTTGCAGTAAAGTGTTGAATGAATGGACATAAAGACAGAAAGACGGTCTGTCATGACATCTGCCAAATATAAATATGAAAAAAGGACGTAATTTCATATTTTTGTATAATCCCACATTCTATCTCACAGTGTTGTATTAGTGTTGCTGTGGTGTTCCACCTGTTGAATGAGCACAAAAAAAAAACACATTAGCTGGTTTGAGGTGAACGTGCGACCTTTCAGTTATTGGATGATCTGTCTCACTGATGCCTCGCCATCAAGAGTTTTGTGCAGAACGTTGACAGTTTGTGACGATGTGATGATGTGATATAAAATGGATGACGGTCTTCTGACAGTTGTTATAGATGGATGCCTAGTGACAGTGTGTGTGGAGACATGTGGGGATGATTACAGCGAGTCTACAGCCAGGCAATGACACTGAAAAGGAGCAGCATCCAGAGAAAAAGAAAAATGTCTTCTATATATTAACATTTGAAAAAAAATATATATGATGAAAGTGACTTTGGAAATCCTATTACAGTCACAATTTTTCATCACATGCAGAACATTTCACACACAATCCTGCTCCACCCTGAGAACTATCATCTCAGGAAAAGGTTTCTTTTCAGCCGTCAGTAGACACAAAAGACTACTCTGCAAACAGTTACTGACACAAGTTTGTATGATTTTTATGTACATTCAATTCTAAAACATTTGCAAGTTTTGAGGCTGATGTTGCACTTGTGAAGAACCAACAAAACCAACAAACTCTGTTGAGGTGCATGCCCTTTTTATAAAGTTATTGATTTCCTGTAGAAGAAGACTCTACAGTCGACAATCTACAGCATTGTTCTCTTTTTCTCACTTTCTCTCACATTCACTCACTGACGTTCACCATGCACTAAATAGTCTTTCTTTCTTTCTTTCTTTCTTTCTTTCTTTCTTTCTTTCTTTCTTTCTTTTTCTTTTTCTTTCTTTTTTTCTTCCTTTCTTTCCCATCTCTTCCCCCTCTCCTATAATACAGACCAGAGGTTTTGGCATGGACTCTGCCTCTGTGGGAGAGATCAATACCGAGGTCAGTGCCTCGAACATTCACACAGATTCCCATGATGCAATATCACAATTAATCACACATGCTAATAAATCAAAGGCGATTACGAATGCTGAATTACCTCCACCAGCTATCAGGTGTCTGATGATAGGAGTGGTGCAAAGTGTTGGACAATAATGAGTCATATGCAGTGGAATTGCAATAATCTGATAACCAGCAACAGCACCTGTAAACTGGACCTTTAAAAGAAATGCAAATTTATAGACCACAAACATTCTGTTCCATTTCACATTTCATAATGTAATAAACACAATTATGGATTATTATAGCAGAGTAAATCACAGTTGATAAACACACTCAGGAACACACTCAGGTCTCAGGCAAATTTTCCTGACATCACGTACTGAAGAGCCATTTTCCAGGAGTCGTGTGTGTGTGTGTGTGTGTGTGTGTGTGTGTGTGTTTTTATGTGAGTGACTGTGCTTGTGAAATGAGTGAGTCCCCTTATGAGGGAAAGGGGAAAGTGTGTATTTGGGAAGGGGAGAGGGTCTAAATGATATGTGTGTGTGTGCGCGCATGTGCACTCACACTTGCTTCTCAGGTTCAGCCCTAACACTAACTTACGTCATGACATCATAATCACCCTCACACACACACGTGCACACACACCCGTCATCACTTTGACATGAACCTGCACCAAGAGTAATAAAAAAGTACAAATAAAAACACTGAAAGCTGAATTCATGTAATTGTAAATGAAAGAGTTTGCCTTGTTGCCTATTCTAGGACAGAGGATCTTACTAAGAATCAAAGTTTTGAATTTGTTCTGTAACTCAACATAAGCATATTAATTCTCTTGCCATGATTGAACCTACCACAAAAAAAATCTTTGACCAATTTTGGGTACCCATACATTATCAAACACTGCTGTACTGTGTTCTTGTCTAAGTTGGTCTCCTTTTTTAATGAAACAGGCTTTTAGCACTGCAAAAATCTCCATCCTAACAAGTCAGTTAGACTCATTCAGTGTTAAAACTTTGTTTTTCTTCAAACAAGTGAAGAAATCTGCCAATGGAATGAGATAATCACATTTGTTTCCAGTGCTAATCAATTTGTTTCCAGAATTTTCTTGAATGAAGTTGCATTTTCTTGATACTAGTGGACTGATTTGCCTTATTGTCTTGCTTTAAAATATTTATGCTATAATCAAGTCCTAATCTGTGATATGATGGAATGCATCCGATAAAAGACAAAGATAGGACCTCAGTAAATCCCAAATGTCTGATGAATTTATAGAAAGCCAGAAATCATTTTCAGTGGACTTGGTGCTCAATTCATACTGACCTTAGTGGTTATATGACTTGCATTAGAACATCAATTTTAACTGCAGCAAAAGAGACTGTGAATAGAGAGAAAAGGCAGAGAGACTATTTGAATGCCTCAGTAAATGAGTCATGTGAAGTGCAGGAAAACCCGCAGACACCATGGGGAGAGAGGTGAAGAGGAGGAGTCTATAACACACAGATAGCAAGAAATGGAAAGAGAAACCACTCCGTCTAATTTCTTCATTCTCTGTGGGTGGGCCCAGGCAGGCAGTGAGATTTAAATCATCGCTGTTGTACAGTGTTTTGATTGATGTTATACACAGGCACTCTCACAGTCACATGTCCCCGGTTTGAGGATGTTTAGAGGACCAGCAGCAGTCAAAACCCACAGACTTACACTCTCTGTATTTTATAGTTTGGTTATCAGCAACCTCTCAAAGGATAGCTCTTTTTGTTGACTCATACCCTTCATTTACGCAACTATCAACAAAATCAAAAGAATACAAGAAACTGTCCTTTGCTGTGATATGCTACGGTCCTATGAATATTCAGTGAAATTCATTATGCCAACAGTGGTGACGTCACATGCAAAGTCATTACTTTTAATAGCTTTCAACACCATGACCAGCAGCAACAGTTGGAAATTAGCTGGTAGTGCTGTTGCATTTACAAAAAAAAAAAAAAAATCAGCACCGTTGCTGTAAAAGTAAACCTACTGAAGCAATGAAAAGAAATCAGTGGCTTCACTTGTTACCTGAACCATTCAAAATCCATTAACAGCTGCTGTTTTGCCCCTGCAGGATGTCTGACAGCAGCACTCCAACTGAAGTGCAGTTCAGTTCTCTGGTCTATATAAACTCTATTCATCATAATGAAGTGAAAAATGAATGAGAGCCATGACATTTTTATTTTTCTGACAAAGATTCATGAAAATATGACATCTTCTTCTTCTAACCCATCTTCTCGATACCCCTCTGTCAAATCAAACAGGTGAACACACTGACTTACACTACCACTGCCCTTCTGGATTCAGGAACTACAAAGTATTGCAATTAGATTGCTCAACCCTGCTGATGTACTGTTGATGCTCACCCTGAATTATTGCTATTGTTTGTTGTTATTCAGTATTGTGACTCATGGATTCACTATCAAGTTCTTGTTGCAGTATCATGTTGCAAAGCCGGCAAGCTTTGTTTTTTATGTCCTGTGTCTTCTGCCTCTGTTTCAAAGCCAAATATCTCAAACCTCAAACGTTTCAAATCAGAAAGAGGGCGAAACAGTCGTAAGAACACATTTTTAATCCAAAGTCAAATGTTGTAAAATCTGACTTGTGAGATTACTGAATATGTACTAAATGTCTGAAATAGCACAAGGAAAGACTGCAAGTGATGCATCCACATTTAGCAGAATGTCCTTGATTACGCATGAATATTTGTGGCTTCGCAAATAGCTGGAAAAGTGAGTGGAATTGAGACAAAAGTTAAGAGAGAGAGAGAGCAAGATTAAGTCTGCGTACTCCACCCTGAGCTGTTTAAATGTCACATTTAAACACAAATGTTTCAGTAACACACGTTCACTGTTTCTCTCTCTCTCTCTCTCTCTCTCGCTTGCTTGCTTGCTCTCTCACACACACACATACACAGATACTCAAACACCCTCCCCAGGTGACACCTCCGGCGCTGCCTAATGTGCTGTGAGGTAATGCTTCTAGGAACGGATGGGTGACGGG
>OMLF01038803.1:5355-16587 GCA_900302615.1 Holocentrus rufus | reverse complement strand
CAGTTATCTTTCCTTAGTTGCATGTTCACGCAAATTTAAACACAGTGACAAGAAAGGACACACACACACACACATACACACACACACACACACACGTGCACAGAGACACACAGAGGTTTATAGCTCTGCGAGCCATATCCTGACAAATTACACTGGGTTGACTGTGGAAACCGGATAAGGTAGAGCAACGCTCCCAGCAGCCCAGTAAATCAGCAGGGAGAATGGCGTCTGGCCCAGGCTGCCCTAAATATAACTCATCTGAAATGGACTGATAAACACTGGCCACCGGGGCCCCTGCTGGATCACGGGTGTCGATAGTAACCCACTGAACTTGGAAGGCACAACCTGCCATTTAGCCTGTTTGCGTACGGGCGTGTGTGTGTGTTTGTGAGCATATGTCGGTGAGGAGGTCGTGCGTACGTGTTCACACATCCCACTGTGCTTCCCATCCCATCCCCGGCTCCGCTCTAATATCGCTCCGCGCATTGTGACAAGCAGATTGTGTTTATTCATATTATGTTTTCCCACAAATGTAACACTGCACCGCGGGGCCAGATCAGGACTTGGACATACACGAAGTCTAGCCCACATCAATAGGGCAGCCGTGGCCCGGTCCCAAGCGCGGAGTAAATAGAGTGACGGGTTACATCTGACCTTCCAATGCCCCTCATCTTTAAAGCCAACATTTATGTTTGTAATATTGGTAGAATAACACAAACAAGGGCATACTGACGCCTAAAAAAAAAAAGATATTAAATGCGCTTCCAGTCCACAACTGTAGCGAAGCCTCAATACAGTTCAGTCATCAAGGTAACGTGTGAATGAGGCTTCTTTACGCCCCAACATGCTTTGCTTCTGCTGCAAGAGTAGAGAGGATTAAGAAATGGCTTTTTCCTTAGATGCCACTTTAGTTGTATTTTCAGTGCTAATGCATTTTCAGACAATATGATCCAACATAATGTGTGTGTGTGTGTGTGTGTGTGTGTGTGTGTGCAGGAGTGTACACGTTTTGTTTGCATTTTTCCGATGTTAGTTTTCCATTGTTGATTGAATCCTGTCAGGGATAGAGAAACCTAACCCTGATCTTCCTAATCGCCCATGCGTCTGTCTCATAGGGGAACACCCTGATGGACTGCTGTACAGACAGCGCATGTTTAACCCTTTCACTCATACACAGCTTGACAGTAATGGATGCAACCACTCTTAATCCCTTCACAGATGTCGAACGTCAAAATGCACAATTGACACTGAAGATTATCAACGTTTAAGAATGGAAAACACTTTTGCAAAACATTTCCAGACACACTCAAGGCTTGAAGGATTAGATATATTTTAACCATGTCAAAAAAAATAAATGCTGCATTTACACATGCCTGAAGGTAATAGAAAGTGTCATGGTGAATACTTTCACGGTTATGAAACATCATACTGTTAGACATGCAAACTTAAAGAGGCAGATATCTTCATGTCAAACCATTTCAATTGATAAAGACAGACAAGTACAAGATTTTATGTGCTATTACAAGAGTGAGAATACTTCACTGACACGGCAGGAGAGATTCAGCTGACTTGGAGTCAAAATATTATTAATTTGTAAGTGTTTCTACCATGTAATGATGTAACCTTATTAATGAAGTGACACAGTTAGAAGCTGGTGGCAAGTAGAAATGCCATGAAATCAATAAAACATTGATTTGCTGTTATGGTCTGGACGGCCTCTCACGAGCATGAATGTCAACAGCAAACCGTGCTGTAAGTGACATCTCCAGTGAAGAGGCTTTTTGTGTTCAAAGAGGCACAAGCACAGGATGGGGGAGTCGGTGAAAATCTCCATCCTGAAACAGTTAAAAACCCACGCCTGGGGTTTGAACCTGTAATCCCTCTGGTGATTCCACCCAGGATAAAACACACTGGGTGTGGGTCCCACACTGTCAGGACAACATGGGGAATGTGTGTTTGTCTGTACGTGTGCCCAAAGGGCCGGTGTATTAAGCCTGCCCGAGACATGACAGTACAGTGCACCTGGATATACTTTGCAGCCACACCTGCCACACCTGTATCCTTGGAACACACTACGCCCGCACTCACGTGTATGTGCACCCACACACACACACACACCCACACACAAACAGTAACTACTATGAATACCATAACCTCAATAAGTATAAACTCTCTGTAAAACCAATCCCCATATCAAATTTGTTAAATGCAGTCGGTCACAATATGAATACGAGGGCAGGCTTGTGTTAAAAAAGAGCACGCAAACTCCGCAAAATCCTTCTCTGGACAAATAAAGGGTGGGGTGAGGGGTGAGGGGGACTTCCAACTTGCACTGACCTTGGAAGCCTCTGCACCATGATGTTTCTTTCTAAGTGTAGAGTCTTTGCAGGAATACAAAAGATTTCCTGGTTTTGTGTGGACTGCTTTACTAAACTGACAGGAGGCCAAAAGGAGGGATTAGTACCTGTCACTGGTGGATCATCAATATAATAGAGAAATTGTTGTGGTGTTAGTAACATGCATTTCCAAGCATCTGCCTAAACACACCATTACCAATGACTGCCCTGAACCATACCTGTATCGTGTCAGGTAAAAGCCTCTGCATTACTAACATAAATGCCATGAATAGTCACTGCAGCATTGCCCCATTTACTGTGAGTGCCAGTGCTCCAAATGCATATAATGAGAGGCAAGGTAACAGGAGGACATCAGTGCAAGTCAAACTGAGAAAAATGTACACCTGCATGTGCATGTGCATGTGCAAAGCTGTGCAGTAAGGACGTTCAAAAGTTGAGTTTGAGTACAGCTGTCTATGTGTTGAATGTCAACCTTGGATCTCTTCAATATATTAAAGAGCAGAGTTGAAAAGTCTTAAAAGTTAAATAGGCAGACAGACTGTGGGAGAGAGAAGGTGTCTGTACTGTACATGCTGATCATATCTTATCTTATCTACTAATATTTAAGGTTCAAATTGAGGGGAAAACAATAGGTTAGCATTTCGGGGCAACTTCATTTCAGTGTGCTCAGAAGAATGAATATGAATATCGATATATAGCTGTCAAGGAGACGCTGCTTTTTACCCTACAGAGCTGCTGTATTATCCCCAAAGAGGAAAAGAAAAATCAAAAATTAATCCACTTGAGCAGTTTCAAGAGCAGATTGCATAATATCATTTAGAAAAACAAGTGGTTTTGGATTGCCCAAGCCACTTTCAAAACATATTACTTCTCTAACAAAATAAAATGTCTGTCTTTTTCATTCTATCTGCAAAGCCCGTGTTTTAATTTTCTCTACTTTCTTGACACTGTTGTGTTTTGCATGTAATCTTATGTTTCATGTTCTTTTATACCGTCAACCTGTCCAGGAGCCACAGATGGAAATTAGCCCATACAACCAAAATGTGGCATATTTATGCTTTGTTATGTCTATTTGTGTGCATTGCACCTTTTTAAATAAATAAACTTGTGAGCTTCTTCTACAGCAGTAAAAGGATTATATAGACGGGTGGCTCGAGTCCTGAGAGACACACCTGAGGATCTGAAGCTCCTCCACTGAGTTCTGCAGCTCGTCAGAGAGTCGTCTCCACCTCAGCAGTGCCTTCAGGTTAGACTGTTCCTCTGCCTCTCGTGGGGAGAGCTGGAGGGAAACAGATTCAAGGGAGAAAAAAAAAAAAGACGGACAGACAGGGAGAGCCAAGAGAGTATTAAGGAAACAGAGGGTGGTACAGTAGGATGAGAATGTAAAGGAAGGAAAACAGAAAAAGAAGTTTCATCAGCAAGAATCAAGACAGGAACAGACTAATGATTAGCTAAATGAACACATAAAGGCAGCATGATGTCATGATAAAACAGCAGCGTGTCACTCTGTCTCCTTAGCTAGACTCCTTTGGGAGGCAATAATAAGTCTGCCTTTAATTGTTCCCGCGCACCCCGAGCCTGTATCATAAAAGTGACAAGATTAAAGAGCACAGAGACACAAGAGAAACATTTCTGGGTAATTCGAGATGGCATATGGGAGAGCATGTAGGAGGATTAGATGTGCACGTAAATGAACCCCCTGATTAGACATGAAACGAACATGTTCGAACATGAAAACCCCCCCGCCGCCGCCGCCACCAACCCACATGCATATATCTTCAAGTATTCTGTTCCATGGTGTTATCAAATGTTTTGTACCAATGTTAAACGCTTCTCCTTTACTGGGCAGGAATCCCTAATTACCTGGCTACCAGTCTCCTCCTGGTGCAGCCCTCAGTATGAGGCAGACTCCCCACACTGGCACCAGCCTTTTTTTTTTTTTTAGTATTTCTTTTTCATTTCCTTCTGCTTCCACAGCTTTTGTTTGGCTGGGTTAAGTTCTTCTCTTATCTTTTGGCAGGTGGAGGGGGAAGCTTGAGGTCCGGCAGCACATTGTGTGGTTGGCCCAGGCACTCCTCCATCCTTCTGCTGTCTGGCCAAAGTTCTCTGACCTTCTGAATGTTATTTTTGTATCATCTCTTAAGTGAATGAATTTACTGGGTTTTTTGGGCATTTAAAGTTGGATTCCCATGTTCTGTTATTGTTGGCCTCAAATGGTTGAGTTGTGGTTTTATTGCGGTCATAATAACCAATAGCAATCAACATAGCATTCTGACAGCACAGAGGGCGCTCCAGTGGATCGCCATGTAGAGCATGCACCATGTATTATTACCACGGCGACGTGGGTTCAATTCCGACCCACCCCTTTGCTGCATGTCATCCCCTCTCTCCCCCACTGTAAATATATATGTATATACATCTTGAAGAAAGCAGCTTTCCCAGGACTGACTTCCTCAACAGCCACTGTAAACTGGGTTTGTTAAGAAACAGAACTCATTAGCCAATGCTAGCTTTAATCAGCAAGTGTGTGTGTGTTTTTTTTTTCTTTTCAACTGGCTCACATAAACAAGAATAGTACAAAGCAAAGCGTCAGTTACTGTATATATCTTTACATGTTTAAATTCTTAGCTGTAGCTTCCTGAGGTATTATCAGATCAATTTTTTTCTGTGCTGTGCTGAGCCATTTTGAGCCAAATTGGTCTATTTGAACAAATGGACCAATTTGTGTAAGTAGGGTAAATCCCGATTTAACTGACTTGATCATACAACTTGTTGGGGTGTTCATATGCATGTCCTGCTGGGAAACTAGAACAGGCTATAAACCCAACACCACATGAATGGGGCACTGGTCTATTTGAACACAGCACACTGAGTCTCCGAAGACCGTCAGATTTCTGGTACCTGCTGTGCTCGAGCCCAGATGATGTCCTCCAGGTAAGTGGCGAAGCCTTCGCTGATCCACTCCTCCGTCCAGTCTCTGGCTCCGATAGCCAGACCGAACCAAGAGTGGGCGATCTCGTGGCACAGTCTGGACCCACACAGAGACAGGCCGCCGTCTCCAGAACCAGGAGTCCCAGCATGCAACACACTCTGGGACAGGAAAATGATGTGGGGACTATATGGGAGAGAGACAAAGGACAGAAGTGAAGGAAAGTGAAAGAAGAGGAGGATGGCGCCAGGAGGAAATGATAAGAGGGAGGAAAAGGAGGAAAAAAGACAAAGGGAGTGAGGGATGAAGGATGAAGGAGGATTGGGAGACAGTGTGGGAAAAAGAAATATTGGAACGATCAGGAGGATAAGGAAATGAGAGCGAGATAACAGATATAAAAGGGGGAAGAGGAAGAGAGGATAAGGAGGAGCAATTATCAGTTAAAACTGCAAATAAATGAGCAGATACTCAAAAACGCTCTGAGGGTAAAGAGGAAGCAAAGAGATATGCAGACACAGGTACCACCCTCAAAAAAGATCAAAGCGTTGCTGAGGGAATGTTCCACACCTATCATTACCGAAATCACAGCCTGAACACACCATGCAAGACACACACGTGTGTGTATGTGTGTGTGTGTGCACGCACGCTAATGTTTATGGGAACTGCCAATCCCTTTCTCCATCTTTCACTGGGTAAGGCCAGTTTAGTCATCAAGCCATCCTGCCAACCTCTAACTATCTGTTCTGTGCAAACATCAAGCAAGAACTTCATGTTCCCTGGACTCAAATTACCAGCCACTTACAGCTGAAATAAAATGCATTATTTGTTTTGCAGTATCAAGTAATACATGCGAACAAAAAGATTCCACCATAAACTAAACACTTCGATCAATTTATTGCCTAGACTGCTGAAAACCGGCAAAAACTAGTGTAATCGTTTTATCACGCAGGATGATTTTATGGCTTCCCCTCTTCTCTTTCCACATCATTTCCTGACATCTTTACTTCAAGGCCAAGCTGCAACGCCTGAAGTTGTCGTAACTTCTCACATTAAAACATAATTATAAACCTAAGCCGTACCTTCATAAGATTTTTATGACTGTACTTTTTCATTAAGTACTGTTGTACACAGTGGAGAATAAAAGAAGATGATGTGCCAGAGAGAGAGAGGGAGCAGCATTCGGAAATACAGCCGCAGTCTGACCTTTACCGCATTCATAATTCCCCTGAAAATCTTGTAGACAAATGTAGAGATGAAATTTCTAAAGGTTTGAAATCATAGTTTATGAACAATTGAGTGTTTTAACCTCATGTTGGTCTTGTAATATGAGGGGCCACTTGTGGTGTTAGCCAGTACAACAGTTGAGATACACCACAATATGCTCACTTCTCACAAGGAATAAACATCTCATACAGTTTGAGGTAGCGTGCAGAACCTAGTGTTTGCCTTTGCACATGTTTGTATACATATAAATATGTCAATGCATAAAAAAGTCTGACAATGCATTCAGTCGTGCAGATTTGTGAAGGACGTTTCCACAGGATACTTTAAACGGCAGCACCTGTGTGCATGTGCATGCATGCTTGTGTGTGTGTGTGTGTGTGTGTGTGTGTGTGTGGTGCTCGATGAAAGTTCAATAGTCTCATTAAGCCTCTCAACCTATAAGAACAATTTATCAAAGCTCTGAGCCAACGAGAACTGAGGAGGAAATAACAAGGCAGTGAGCAGCTACATTCCAATATAATGGTTAGCAAATGTGAGCGAGTAAATACCCCACTGTATAGATGATGCTTTCCACTAATGTCTATTTTTGATTAAATAACCCACATTAAGATGGTTGTTTTGCCTTTCAACATGCTCTTTTTTCTAAATCGAGATACATTTCAGGCTTGATGAGGGTTTGGAAACTCGATCCCTGCGAACAGAGAAGAGTAAACAACTGCTGAAATGAGGCAGGAGCCTCAGATTTCGTTCACATCTACTGAAATAGCCTTAATTTTCAAGTATTTCAAGTTTTATGAGCATGCTACAACCTAAGCTTTTTCATAAATCTTGAAATACTTGAAATTGTGATTTTTCTTGTGTTGGACCTATTCTGAATCACAAATCTTTGCACAAACTGAGTCAGAAATCCTGTATTTCACCTTTTTTCTGCCTTAAAATAAAAAATCAAGTAATTACCAACGACTTTAATAATCATGCAATTCTGACAATCTAAAAGGTTATTTTTGGTGTTATGTAATCACTGTCGGAAACGTCCACTCAAACCTGAGACAGACTCTCAGCTAAACACAGACAGGGGTGATGTGTGACTTTTAACTGTGTGACAGCATCGGCTAAACAAACACCAACAGGAGTGCTCCGTCAAGCCAAGGTCATGGCTGAAGACTTTTCTGGAGCATTCTTTACTCCTGTCTTATGTAACAGGCCCGATGTGCCCTGAGGGGCTCGGGGCTGACTGTGCGTGAGAGAGGGAGGCTATTCTTCAACAGAAGAATGGGAGAAGGGTCAGAGAGGTGCGAATGAATGGTTTCTCTCTCTCCTGGCTCATATAACAGCACTGAACGGTCTGGAGTTCCTTTCAGACTCTCTAAAACGTTGGTGTCTCAAACGCTGTTGACCTGACATCGGGGGGGAAATTTATGGCAAACTGCAGAAAAGACAAAGAGACACTTCAAAGCATTTCGGTAAAGGGACATGCCACACCCATTACCGGTACAAATATGCTCACAATCCATCTACTGCACATAACGAAACAAATCACTGTTGTAGGAAAACCCTGCGACTCCAATTTTGGTGATTTTCATGATGCAACACAAAAATAGCGGCTGAGCAAATACTCCCCATTCAGATTATGAAACCATTACAAAACGATAATAAAACCATTATTATAAAACCCACTGGATCACGTAAAAATGCTTTGTTGTCGGGTAAAAACAAAGCTGTTTTTCTAAGTTTCTGACAAGATGACATTTTGAAGATACAAGGTTTTTGTTCAACAGAGACAAACTGTCTTCAGCTTTGTTTCACCACAACCATCTCAAGAGAATATAAGAAATGGTTTTTATCAGCATCAGTTTTTTTTTTGTTTTTTTTTAGTAGCTCAAGCACGATAAGTTAAATATGCAATGTCATGCATTATGCAACATACTGTTTAAACTTAAAGGAGCATATTGGCTTTACTTGGTATAAAAGCCTGAGCCAAGGTATTGTTTTTACATGAGCTACTATTACCTTCACAGGATAAACCCTGACTCCACCTGTTGGATGGACATTCCAATCCTCCAGCTACAATGAGCCCACATATTGCTGCTGTTGTTAAATTACAGCGAGCTGTAAAATGTGCTGCTCTCATCGTAGAAAGATTAGCATCTTAAAACACTGGATGACAGTGGAGTTATTTTCTTTCCTCGCCATAACCCAATTTCAGTGACAAGCTAAGTCAATTACGCAGGAAAACGGTGAGTGAAGACGTAGGCAAGGCTGGGTGTGCCAGACATTCTATTTTGGAGGAAAACAAAATCGGATATCTGTACAATAGACGTTGTCTTTATTTCCCCGAGGCCCGTTTTATCAGATAGAAAACAGGCCATCGCCTTCTGTTATTTAAGAACATGTCAACATCATACAATGGGGTCTTATGGGCATCATTTCCGAGACAGCATCTCAAACAAATCTAATCCTGTGTTTTTCCTGATTACACAAACAAAGGCTCTCACTGGAGCAGGAGATGCTAACATTAGCCTTATGAGTTTCTTTGTAGCCTAATCTTATTCCTCCACAATTGGATAAGCATGCCATTGTTGTCAGTTCCAGCAGTGCTCGTGTGTGTGTGTGTGTGTGCGTGCCCGTCTGTGTGTGTAAGTGAGTGTGAAACACAAAGACAGCCTTTCAGAGACGGCGCCTGCACATGCTCCTCTGAGGGAGGCAGAATCCGTCACTACAGTGACAAATAGTGTCATTCCACCATGGTGGTGGTGAATAACAACAGCACCTTTCACATTCACTGGTACACTGACTGACATTAGCTGACGTCAGGGACCTGTCAGTAATGAAAACACGGGCAAATGCATGCACACACATAAACGCTTATACTTGAACATGTGCGTATAAGCCCCTCGTTTTCACCGTAGATCTCAATCTGACCTCTTTTGGGACAGGAGATGTTTTTCTTTCTGATCAGCCATCCAGCCAACTCCAAGGAGGCCATTCATACCACAGGCACACCACACACTCTGGTGTCATTCATGAACAATGTGTTGACAAATTTTTCTTTTCCATAAATCTGAGTGCAAACATGGTTCAAAAGACAAATGATTTGACACATTTGCACGTTGTACTCTTTAATAAAACATTCACTGGAAGGAGAGGAGACAAACATTTCAGCTCCAGGCCTTCATCAGTGTCATTCCTGGGGCCCGAGAGCTGAAACATTTATCTCTTCTCCTTCCACTCAATGTTTTATTAAAGAATACAAAGACTTTTTTTTGAGTGTGGTCCCTTAAATTCTTTTAGTTCTTGACTTTTTGGTCATTTGTTTGAGTGCAAATGACTGCTTTAATGACAAACTGACAACTAACAACATTTCTTTTTGCTAGTCTGCAACTAGACCATGAAAACATAAGAACAACTCAAGTCCACCCCACACATCAAAACAAATATATAAATATATTTTGAACTTATCATTGTGATTCTTGGTTGTTACTCACCTGTGACAAGTTTTTAACCTTTTATTGTAAAGAGGGTTCATGACATCAGACATGACATTATTCCTCACATTTCTTGGGTGATCTGTGCTTATTAAGCTGCTTTTCACATATTACACTGCCAGGCCTTTTAAATATTGCATCGCACCAAAGTATCCAAACAGATTATGGGGTTGTGGGTTCTAGTCATTCTCAATTTTGAATCGTTCTCTCTCTCAGCGATTGTGCTCCCGAGTATTTGAGGAGACGGCAAATGCTCCGCGTCTGCTGCAAAAGCCTCCCTTTTATCTAGAATCATTAATAACCAAAGACCTATTTCAAAGCTTTTATCTCCAAAAAGTTTGGGCAATGTGGTATCAAAGACATTACTAGAGGAGTGGAGGGAGGGGGATAAGGGAACAAAAAGGGGGAAAAAAAATCAGTGTGGTTTTCATAAAAAATGATAGTATTGAAAGTGCCTCCTGATGAATGCAGATCCCAGCAGGTGGTCTGTACTTGTGATGCTCGACAAACTCAGCCTCTGACACAACGACTCACACTTTTCTTATCAATGCAATAAAGAATGCGTTTGCAATTTCCAGGCCTTTCCTACAAATCTTAGTCTCTCTTGTTAATTATGTTTCTTTGGCTTGATTGCCGTCATGTGGCGTGCCTCCACTCCAGGTAACATTCCATATTTTTATTGAGTAAACACAGACGGAAGGCGCCGCGCTAAACCGATCACGTTGAGAGGCGGTCTGCATGTGGGGCAACGGACGAAGCACCTCAGCTGACCTTTTCTGATGCCGGTACCCCAGCGGGTCCCGGCACATACAAGAAACACTGATTAAAGCCCTCCTGTGCTCCCTCACCTGACAAGCTCACGGCTGCGAGTCACCTGGGGTAACGCGGCCCTCAGCTTCAGAGGTGTGAGCCGGGGCAAGACTTCAATTTGGTGAGACACCGATTGCAATAGCGTTCCGCTCCTCCATCTCTCCATCCATTATTCATCCCTCCATCCTTCCATCCATCGTTCTTGGCTGTAGGCCATTTTTTCCCCAGCGGGACATTTCCATGCATAATGCAGCAGGGCCCCTATCATAGCCCTGTAATTGACATCCCCAACCCGGCCCGGCTCCCAGCTAGGACACCACTAAAACAGCCCCACGAGAGAGGGAAGAGGGAGAAGATGATGAGGCTCGAGTGTGTGTGTGTGTGTGTGTGTGTGTATGCGTGCTTGTGCGTGTGCCGTGTCAAGCAT
>OMLF01038801.1:9091-23839 GCA_900302615.1 Holocentrus rufus | reverse complement strand
AGCTCCACCTGCTGCTATGGTTTTTGTATGTGAGGGGAAAAGTTGTCCCACCGAAAAAGCCGGACAAGCTTCTCTGGACCACAGTTGAATATGGACAGTTGTCGTCATCCACTTTTTTCCTCCACCCAGCAGCTGGGTTTGATGACGTCTGTGCAAAACGGGGGACCCAGGGGCTACAGTACCGTCATTCAGCTGGTACAATGGGACACGGACCTTTTCACTGTATCGCTCCCTTTTCTGACCTCTCTGGTGCACACGGCTGCCATCTTCACGGTCATCGAACACCTTGGCCGCCTCCCGGTCTGTCACGCTCCCCTGCAACCAACCACAACATGCATCAGATAGATTTCACTGATTGAATCACACTACCAGTATTGTGTGCGTGTGTGAGTGTGTGTGCGCGTGTGTGAGTATGTATGAATGTATGCTTGTGTATGTATGTGTATGTGCTGCCAATAAGGACTGAAGGACGTTGAAATGGTCAAAGTGGGTTATGGGACGGGTTAATGTTTGTCTTTTCAATTTTAAAGGGGCCATATCACATGACTTGTAAATTTCATGAATTGATAGATATTTAATCAGGAATCACTGGGGGGCGGATTTTAACTTGTTCTATGATAAAGTAGCTGCCAAATAAAGGCTTTTAAGCTTTTTATTTCCTAGAAGAGTTTCCTTGACCCGTGGTTTTTAAATCAGTCAGATCAGATTCCTTTTGACTGTTGAATGAAAAATGTACTAAAAGTTTAAATTAGCCTAAATGACTGGAGTTACTGTATTTTCAAAAAAAAAAATCTGTTCCCTTTTTTTTTCCATGAAGTTTCGATGTGGCTCCAGTTGACATATTAAAAAAAAAAAAAACTGGACGTGGTCTTGTATGGCGCTCCTCCCGATACTGGTTTATAAAATCCCTCCAGTCAGTCATGGTTTGCTTGGTTTTTATCTGGCACTTAATCTCTCCAACAGGTTTCTGGTAATATTTGCATTTGTGGAGTTTTGGTGTGGGCGGTCCAGGGTGTAGTGCTCTGTTTCTTGTGTGAGAATTTACTCTTTAAGGGTTATTTTTGAAGAAATTATATCAATGGAGCTATATTTATTTAAAACACATTATTTGATTGTGAAACACATTTTTGTCCTTTCGATGTAGTGATTTTTTTTTTTCTCTTTTTGTTTTTTTTTTTTTTGTTTAAATGAGAAGTGAGTAATACGGGACCTTTATATCACATTTTTGGGCGAGGGGTTGTAAGTTTCAGCCCCGTCACTTTAAGGCATCGTTCCTTTTCTTGTGGTGAAATCTGATCTTGAATGAATGAGTCCTCCCTCTCTGTTCATCTCAGTGAGATGAGTTGCCCTTCCAGATTTTTTTCCTATGTAACACAGCACACCGTCACTGTCAGTCTGTCACGTGTTACTCCTGCGTGTGGGGACGTCCTGGAGTAAGAAACTTGAAATCCCACCCTCCCGTACACACCACAGTTCTTAATATTATTTTGGTGACTGTTGGCTCGGTACCAGTTCCTGATTTTATTTTCTACTACACGGCGGTCCGTCAATTTAAACTGTTCTGTCGACTTTATCCCCAAATCGCCTGCCTTTTCTGTATTACCTACAATGCACACCTGCTCAATGTGTCCCATTGTCTTAGGTGATGAGTCCAGACACTCGCATACAAGCATGTAATCCGGACGTACATGCGACTTGTTGATTGTTTATTTTGTATGTATGTGAACAGGTTCTCAACACTGTGCACTAAAAATTTGGCTCCCATGTTTAGCGTCTTTTGTCATAGAGGGGATGAAGGGAGGGGGTGTGATTTGGAGGGAGTGTACAGATTGTGTCTGAAATCTTTTTTGTTTTGTAAGAATATAAGCATTAATCACCTAGAAATAAAGAGCTACAGTATGTGAATGGAAGTACAGTTGGGGATAACTGACCGTTTCTTTTCAATGTAAAATGATGAAATAAATAAAATGAACTTCATCTGTGGGAGTTGGCTTGTTGGGTGGTAAAGATATAAATCCTCATGTTTGTAAAGTAGAACGTAGTAGAATTTATCTCCTGCAAAAGGCATATTTACTAAATTCAGACGAACTGCTGAACCGATGGTTTTCTGTCCTGGAGGATTATTTAGTGCTGCGGCCTGTGCACAATGTCAGGCTTCCTGCATGAAAATAATGATCATGTGTCAAAGTTTAATTGTAGGCCTGTGTACTGTCTCAGTTGCAGAGGGAAGGGCAAGTAGAGCTGTTCTCTATGGGCTTCGGTCAAATAAAATGAATACCATTTTAGCTGGCATCTTCAAGTTAAGCCTAAAATACGAAGCTGGAGAAGCTGAGTGGAGTCCAGTCTTGTGCTGTAGCACCGAGGTTTTAATCTTTTTTTTTATTTTCCTGTCCCACAAGTCGACTTAAGCTGTGAACCCCCATTTGAAGTGATTTTTCTGTAGAAACCCTGATATGAAAAGATATTTTGGTTGGTGTTAACTATTAAAGAGTTAAGATTTCATCCTAGAACGCTGACAAATAGATTCAAAGTAATGAGATCAAAACGGAAAAATAACCTCTTTTTTTTGTATTGTGAGTTTCTACTGAATTAAAGGTGCACTGTGCATATTTGCCAAGGGTTGACTGAAGTGTGCACCCTTACACAAAAATGTGGAATAAGCACACAATCTATCAATGTGACAGTCTGACAATGAGAACCATGTAGACTCTATCATGACATTACATGCTTTTTTGTCCATTGAGTCTAAACGGTCCTCATTTGAGTCAACATTTGCAATTTTGTATCGTGTGCCTTTAAATTAGAGTGAAATTAAATGTATGTCCGCAATGTAAGGACCCAGCAGAGGGCCCCTAAAGGACCCCTGTGGGACCCCGGACCCCACTTTGAAAATCACTGCTGCAGAAAACCAACAGTCTGCAGGTTTTCATTCCAACAAATGTGACAGCAGCCTGATTAGTTTTCTCCTCTTTAATTGAAGTTGAAATGACAGAAATCAGGTTGTTCAGTTTATGGCTGGAGTGAAATCCTGCAGACTCTCACAGCAAACAGCTGGAGGCTGATGATCCACCGACCAAATATTAATCTGTTCTGACCCACCCTGCTTTTATCTTAACACCTACGACAGATTTTAACACAGAAACTCACTCTCAGTAGTCCAAGAAATAGCTGCATCGAGGAGTGGAGTAAACCCACCTGAGGTTTTTCCAGTTTTTTAGGCTGATGTAAAGTCTGTGAGAAAGAATATATGGTCAGCACAGTAAGAAGAAACAAACTGAGTTATATGATTACCTGACAAAGCGCTCTTTTATGGGAAAAATGCATGAGTTAAGTCTTTTCTGGAATTGTGATTTATTCTTCTATTGGTGGTTGTTTCCCTGAGGGTCACAGTCTGAGCACCTTTTCATTTCCTGCTACATCACCAGCTACATCAGACCCTCAGTCCAGGTGAACTGGGGCAGATCAGCAGCAGGAGCATCTAGGACACCAGTTCCCTCCTGACCCAGATGTTCTTGGGTGAACCTTGTAATAATCTAGGACCGGTCAAACGGAGAGCTGCTTTGAGAGTACCACCAAGTAGAGTATAAATTGATTTGGGTATTGATAACATTTAATATTTAGGCTTGGCAATAATGACGCATGAGATGCTCTAGTCTTGCACAGCATAAACTACATCAGCAGGTTTGGACCTTTTTTCAGATCCACAAACTCCAACGTGGATCTGACACACAGTTTAGCCCAGAGCGTCTTTGCTACAAAATCAACATCTAAAAACATTAATTACACGGCGGTTCCACATAATATCCTCTTCGTGCTGCTGCTGAAACATAAATTAGCTCTGTGATTTTAGCCACCAGATTTTGGCTTTTTGACACAGATGTTGACAACCAAAAACACTTGAATGTGCAACAATTATGTTTATAAGGCTACAAGTTAAAACCTCTGATGAATGGGGCGTATTTATTTTGTGTTGATTTATTGTTTTTATCTCCATGCTGGCATTATTACTGTGTTTGATACTATAAAACGTCAGTGTCTATGCTGCAAATGTTTCAGAACCTAACTGCTTTTTAAATGTGGTTTTCTTATACATAGTTTATTTTATAGCTGTAGGCCTACTTAGTTTACATCGAAGGATCATTGTAAAACAAATAATGACCTGAATAAAAACATCAGGAATAGGAATAGTGTAATGATTAACAGGAAATAGAAATGAAGCAAACAGTTTTGTAGATTGCAGCTTTCTGATGCTGATGTCCTGTCGATTGTACGATGCTTTACCTGCTTGTCTTCAGCTTAAATTATCAGATGTATACAGAATATCATCTGATGATATTTCCTACATTCATGCTGAAAAGGACCTTGGTTTGATGTCTTAACTAAACTGCCCAAACAGAGAAAATGTTCTGAAATATGGAAGATAGTTGAACAGGGATGACAGTAACAGCACAGTGGCAGAGAGCGGATAAAAGTGAAGGCAAAGCCCTGGAAAAATGGGCGTGGCAACAGGTGTGATGATGACAGCCTTTGGAAACAATTTCTAATTTGGAATCTGCAATGCAACTTCTGCCTTTCTCACGTTATTGTGTCCATAGCAACGCACACAATAAAGTACCTCTTCACGTCAATAAAAAGCGATAAATTAAACCAGTTTTTTGTTTTTCCTCTAACAGTTTTGTCTGCTCCAGTTTGTCTTATTAACCTCTGCTCTTAGACAAAAGTCTGGGCTTCTTTTAAAGGTGTTTGAAATCAACAGCAAAAGGGTGATGTTCATCGTCGTGGTCTGACTTTCAGAGTGTGTCAGTGTATTTGTGGGTGGGGAGGGGACAGGATTTGGGTGTGTGCAGCTGTGTAATCGTCTGAGTCGTCGTGGGTGTTTGTCAGACTGACACCGCCTTGCTATTCGTCCCGCCCCCTTTGTCTCTTCAGTCAACACCCTGCGCGGCTTCAGGTGCCTCCCTTGCAACCTTGCGGTGTTCACCCAGGTTGGTGGCCAGTCCGCTGCCTCTGCCGGACCAGGGGAGAGCCGTCCTGCCCGAGTTAGCTGCCCTAATTTTGGCGCAGCTGGCCCAGTACAAGGAGGCCTGCCAAGGTCTGCTGCACCACCTGTCCGCCCTCGCCATCTTGACCAAACTGGTACAACACCAGGAACACGAGTCAGAGTGTAGGGCAAAGCCTGTGAGGTCCCTGCAGACAAAACCACACACACACACACGCACACACACTTCTCATGGGAGGGAGACAGAGGTATCAGTGATGTCACTTTGTTAGCTCTCCCGGCATGTATCAAAGAGAGCGCCCTAACCCTGTTAAAAGAAAATCAGATGAGCTAAACGTCAAAACATGCTCTGACATAATTGGTCTTTCTCATGTTGTGGATGCAGACCCTTTAATGAAGCCTGTATTTTGCAGATGGTTGTGTGTGTGGGAGTGAGAGGCCTTCATCACAGAGACTCAGCAGCTGGTGAGACGCACACAGCTCACATTTTGTCCAGAAGCTGTTTAGATCATGTTAATAGATGCGAGCATGGCTGTCTAGAGGCATCGTTTTGTTGGATATTTTATGTGATATATGTACAGACAGAGCCTCAATCTGCACAATATGAGTGAGCTGGCTGGACCAGGAACAGGTTCACAGCTGGAGGTTTTGTCCACTTGGTACAAACACAAAACCAGGAGGGTGCTCAGCACTCGTTCTGCCACTGTGTGTGTGTGTGTGTGTGTGTGTGTGTGTGTGCCAGTCAGCCAGTCCCTTCATTATAGTGTTAATGGTGAGAAATAAACACCATAAACGAAGACATCAGCCTCTGTTGTAACGATATCAGTTTTGCAATCAACCGGGGTGGATGTGCATGTAGGAATGTGGCTTGAATGAGAAAAAGTGGAAGTGGGAGTGTGTTATAAAGGTCACAAAGTTGTTGAATTCATGAACTTGCTTTATCCCTTATTTATATTCTGATAAACTGTTTTATGGGGTTTGAGCAGAAATATGCTGATGGAAACTTTGAGACAAAAAGCTTGATAATCACAGCAGTAAAAGTAGATGCTGCTCCCTCTCTGCCTTGTGTGTGTGTGTGTTTTTTTTTTTCTCAGCCACTTACAGGGGAGTAAAAGTATTTGTCAGCTGACCTGCTGGAGAGCAACAAGCGAGAGAACACGAGTTCCTGGAAAGGCGATTCAGGTTTCTCATAGTGTTCACTGAACAAAAAGCTTTTAGAGGGACATCACGATTGCTGTTGCTCCACGCCTGCCAGCAATTTAAATTTTGACTTTTCTCAATTTCTCAATTTTCATTTTTTTTAAATGCTCGCTTCTGCTTTCCCATGATTGTTGAGAAATGATGAGTTGTTCCAACTTTTTTTTTGTCTCTGCTCTCCACAACAAGACTTTGGGCTCATACGTCGGTGCACTTCTGAGAACGATCTGGAAATCCAGGACAGGCCAAATATGGCCGAATTAACACCTTGAAAACTTGGTTGTGCAGTAAAAGGCGTTATAAAAACATCACAAAGTGCATGTTTTATATTTAGACACAAGAAATGTCACTGTTTTGCCCAGCTGATCCTCTCTGTAATGTCTGAGAATACATTCTCAGCAGCCTCGGGGCCTTTGCAGTCGCCTGTTTTCATCGATCCATATGAGTCATTTAAACCTGTTTTGTACTCTCTCCTCCCTCACCTCACCTTACTTTGTCATCCTCGGTCCTGAACTCTGGACAGCAGCTCTCACTGGGTCTAGTCACAGTCGCAGAAACTTTCCAGTTGCTATAACAGGCCAGAAAAAGGAGTCTGGTCCTCCTCTGAATCTGCATGCGATTAGATGCACCCCTACCATTCTGATAGAATTTGGGTGGGTTGCACCAGGGAGAAGCCAAACCCAAAGCATACTGGTTTACTCCCATTGAAACAGGCTTGGAAAATTAAGCCGAAAGTTTCCATGTTTCCTCTTCTAGTGGTGTGTGTATAGTTTCCATTTGGTGGCAGTAGCACGCCTCATAAGGACCATCCAGGGGGGTGTCAGGTGAGCAGGTGCAGAGGTGTGTGCTGCAGAGAAACATGCAGCCAGCAGCTTGACCCCTCTCTGGAACATTATGATCACCCTGAGCTTGGCACCTCTGATTTTTGGTTGTTTATAAAAAAACTCCTGGCTTGAGTGTGGCTCTCCTAGGCAGACAATTCACCCACACTAACTGCCGCCTGTCTGCCAACATGGCCGCCAACATGGCCTGTCCCTGAAGTGCCACTGCCATCAGATAGCAGAGTCAGCCAGCTGTTAAGAGGATGGCACATGATGAGTACACGCATAGAGCCAAATAACTGCACTGTTTTTTATTTCTGTCTTATGGTATTATTTGTCGTTATTCAATAAAGAGATTGAAAATTCTGGAAAAAAAAAACACAGAAGAGAACAAAAATGGATGATGTCTCACAGCTATATAAAAAGTATGGTTGATTTTCCATTCAAGTTGGATATATCCTACATTTTTGCATTACTGTGCAGCTGTTTTGCTCATGATGGAACAAATCAAAATCTGGAGGAAAATGAGACAGATTCTATTCATTTGGTATGTTTAACCCTGCTGTGTTTGACTGGTAATTCTAGCCACCATGTTATTACTTGCAGGTCAGTGGTTGTCTGTCATTCATCAGCCTCCTCTGCAGATCCCTCTGCAGTGATGTCACAGGAGGTCAAAGGTCAAAGGAGGGTCCCACAGGTCAACAGGGTGTGGTGTCCTGTCATGACTGAAGTCCAGATGTCTGGAAGATCAAAACAGCAAACACACCAGAGACAGAGATGGGTCATGGACTGAGTGTTTATTTATTGCCCTAATTCCATGACAGAAAAAACCTGAGTTGCAGCTTACACAACCATGACTAAAATACTGAATACACGTTTAAAAGATGATTTCATCCTCCTGGTTTTCCACTGGGCATCTTGAGTGTGTGTTTGGCCATTGTAAACAGTGTGTCAGGTGTCTGATGCTTCTAATGCCTTTCTGACTTCATAAGAAGAGTGAAAAGTGAAAAAAAGTTTTAAAAATAATAGTAGGAAGCAGATTTCATACCTGGAATGTCCAAGACAGACAAATATTCACATTACAATACATTTTTTGAATATTACAACTTCAGTTTAAATTGAAATAGAGCATAGACAGACTGTTCTCAATTTTTTAAATTTAGCATATAAGAATCATTTTAGATCATTATTGTTGTATATATTTTTTGCCTTTATTAGACAGCCAATGTAGCGGGGGATGCGCAAAAAATTACAGAGACGTGTGTTAAAAGTCCTGGGCCAGATTCAAACCCGGGACATAAAGTTTACATGGCACGCGCCTTTTACATCACCAGAAGCATTTTTATTTTAATAAAAACTGAGATGTTCTGGTGGGAAGCGGCAATCCCACCTCCACTCCACTCGGCGTCGCCAGTGTTTATAAAGATGACTTCAGTCTGTATGTCAGCTTTCTCTTTGTGTATTTCTGGTGATTCCTCGGCGCATAACGCGGAAGTTGCGTAACAACAACACTTATACAATTTAAGATGTGACATCGTCCTGCAGCAGCACATACTTTGTTCAACACTTCATCCTCCTGTGTCTTCAAATCGGACAAAATGGTGAACCTCGGACTGACGAAGGTGGACGATGCGCTGGTAGCCAAACATCCGGTGGGTTTTGTGTTTCACCTTTTCACATCTTTCACTGTGTGGATCCACTGGGCTCGAGGACAGACTGTTATTTGTCATGTCAGTAATCACGGTGATGCAAACACTGACAGCTTTGCAGGGCACGTGAAAGCAGCATCCACATGAACTGACTATATCACATGTTTATGTTTTGCTCTCTCTCTCTCTCTCTCTCTCTCTCTCAGGGTTTAGAGAGATATGCTGCCTGTCAGTCTCACGCCTTCATGAAAGGGACTGGGACTTTTATATTCGGTGAGTGAATTGTAATCCCACTGGCACTGCATGACACCTTTATTGTGCAGCATGTTTTCAACCTACAGTGCATATTGTTGCCTTTATGTTATTTTTTTTAATATGATGCATGGCTACATTGCAGTGCTGCTGCAGATCTTTCAGAGTATCATGAACCAGATGTGCCCTGTGTTGCCTTTAGGTGCTGTCGGTTTATTTGCCATTCAGAAGGCTCTACAGAGGAGGTTGCCTTACGCTCTTCAGTGGAACCTGCTCGTTTCAATAGGTGAGAAAAAACAGGCTGTAAATGGTGACTAAGAAACCAGGGACATTTTTTTGCTCTCCGCTGCAGCAGTGATGTCACTGGTTCAGGGTTTGCTTGCCTCCCCTCTCTCCCTTCTCATCCCGTCTCCGTCTCTCCTCTCAGTGGCCTCGTCGGTGGGAAGCTATGCAGTGACACGCTGGGAAACACAGAAGTGCACAGACCTGTGGCTGCTATTAGAAACAGGGAAAGTCCCAGACAGATCGCCACCAGAGGGTGAGTTTACGTTAGTGCAGTGGGTCCCAAACTGCGGTCCTGGGGCCACCAGGGGTCCTTGAGAGGGTTGTAGTGGGTCCACAGTGATAGGAGGAAAAGAATAACTTCACTTTTAACGTGGATAACTTTTTCAGTCATCCACGTTATGCATATCTAGATGTAATGAGTTAAAGAAACAGGAGAAAATATGTAGGTGATTGTTTGGACCATAATTTGTAGAAATTGTAGTTCAGTCATAGATTTTTTTTGTTATCTCCCCACGTAACATCAAAAATCTTCTCAGGATTCCTTAGGACAAAATCCTCTCAAATGGGGATCCATGGTCTATTGTGCATTTATTTTGGGAGTCTTTAAATGAAAAGGTTTGGGAACCCCTGTGATAGTGGCCTTTCCTTTCATGCTTCATGCTTGAAAATAAGGAAATGTAGAAGGATTTTTCTTCAGTCTCAGTGAATGACAAGAAGATGATTTGCAAACTCTGTTTTTTTTGTGTTTTCTTTCAGTGCCCAAGCCGGAGGACCCAACAGGACCCAAGAAGACAGCATATGGCGATGTGATGGAATGACAGTGCTTTGAAACACCAACATTAAAGACAGACACAAAAATACTTTACTGTAAATATGGTCTTTTTTATACAATGACACCTTTTTAAATAATGTATTTTATTGGATAGCATGGGTGTATTTCCATCATGTCTCACTGGATGTTTCCCTGCAGGAGATAAAACACTCAGACCGGCAGTGTGTGTGGATCAACTGCGGATCCTTTTCACAGTGACTTACTTGATGCATAACTGTGGACAGAAAGCTGGAAGTGACTTGTTAATATTTATTGACAGACTGGTTCTGCAGAGAGTAAGATTCTTAAACACAGAACTTTGTTTTATTTCTTCAAAATGTCACATGAATGAAATGTTTCTGAATCGCTGCTTTTGAATTTCATAACACACAACAGCGTTTAAGTGTGGATAATCAGACACATTCGCTGAATCAGAGGAATTTGTTTTGGTTTGGAGCGGGGATCCGGCGTTAAGCCTGTGATCCAGCATTATTTTGATGTGTTTGTTGGCATGACATGATGCAGAATTAATTCTGCAGTATGAAGGTTTGCCACTAGTGGCCGCTGTAGACCTCATGGCATTTGAAGAGCTGTTCATTTTGATTGTTCTCATGGATGCAAAAACCCAATAAATAACCATTTATTTATGCAGAGTGCATTGAACACACACACACACTCACGCTGTTTTGGTCTTTCAGAAGTACTACTTAAATTAGACATTCATATATTTAATTGTATTATGCCATCCACTCCAGAAATGAATCATCCTCTGTAATTAACATACTTAAACATTTAATACGATGCCGATAGCATCTGTGTCGTCCTCCACAAATTAATTTACTTTATTTACAGCCTCTGAGTGTTTAGTCACTCAGTTCATTTATGTCATGCTTCAAAGGAGTGCTAAGTAAAGCTCAATGAATTTGGATTAGATGCTAATACTCGTTTGGAAGTGTTGGCAACATGAACAGAGGCTATGAAGATGAGAAGATGGGAGGAGGAATCTAGACGCAAACGCTAATTTAATATTTCTCTGCAGTTGTTCCTGGATAAAATATTAAAGTCAACTGAAATTAAAGAACTGGGGGGTGGGGGGATAAGAGAGGGATAAGAGCAAAGATCTGTCATTTTAAAAGTCTCATACATGAAGGGATTTTCTGTCATCGCCTACTTCAAATAATGTAACTGCTAAGTTAGTTTTGATAAGATTTAAAAACAAAGGCAAATCCATTCTTATTATTTGGGCAGAAGTGTCCAATGAGCAGTGAACTCAACTGATAAAAATGTCAGAAATTCCACATCATATTTGTATGAACATCAACTATTTCTGATTAACCTTTATGTTCCTCAGGCCTCTGGTGTATCTCTCAGGCATTTTTCTGGCATAATAAATCTGAAACAAAAATTAAATAAAGTCAAAACACCTATCAAGATTGTAAGAATTGCTACAATAGGTAATAAATGACAGAAAATTACTTGATGGGTTGGAATATAAACTCATAAATCCAATGTTAAAAGACAGAGGAACATGTTTTAGGTGCAACTTCAGGACATTAAATTTTTTCACTGTAAAAAAAAAAAAATCTCATCTCCCTGTGCGAATTTTGCTGATCTCATGGAAAGCAGAGATGCCAGAGCATGAAGCTGACAGTTTGATTCCAAACATGAGTGATTATCAAAGTTTTTATCTTTAGCTTAGTCATAATTTTGTTGCTCATTTCAAGATCACCTCTTGTGTTGTTCATCCAGTTATGTTTTTGACTTTTAAATTTTGTATACCAGGTTTAGAATATGTGTGACTCAAACTCTGGTCAAATACATACAGGAGAAGGTTTGTCTTATGTACTTCACTCAGAGAGAACAGCTGTGACAGTTTGTCAGGAAAAAAGGTTTTTCTTTCCTTCTCTGAAAAAGCTTGTAAGCATTACAGTTTGTGTGCCACAAATAACCCTCCAAACTAAATGAAACGTGCTCGGGGACGGACGTTGAGTTTAGACTCTGGACGTTCCTCAACAGGCACTTGGACTGGGCAGATTAAAAACAGCCTGAGAACCAAACAGCTCTTAGGATTACTTGGGACAAGATTATCATATATGTGTGTATTTGTGGGTGTGTGTGTGTGTGTGTGTGTGTGTGTGTTTCTGTGTTAATACCTTTCATACCACAATGGGATGCTTTGACTACATGAGGTGAGATGTCACCAGGTGTAAAAAAATGTATCCCTGCATGTTGATTTATCAGTCTGAGACACTCTACTTTTCTGCCTGCTGCGCCTCTTCAATCTTACTATAAAAGATTCTTAATCCAGACAGATCTCTAATAAACAACTCTGTGCTCTGTTTTTCCCAAAGAGCCTTAGCGTTCATCTTCCAAGAAAACTAAAAATGACGATCCATCTGCTGAGCCAGAGCAAGACTCAGAAGCCGGGGTTATTAAGAGTGCAGCTGCTTTGAGTGTTTTCATTCACTATAAAGCAGCCTGGTGTTTCTTTTTAAAAATTACAAAAAAAAACACTCTCCTTTAGTTAAAATAAGCAGCCAACCACTAGATTGACCCCAATGATAGGTAATAGAAGGTGTTTAATGTGCAATGTGCCCCACTGTGCTTAACTTTCCCCCCAAATTAATTTAGCAGTAGCTGGCCAAATTACCAAAATGTGAACTTTTAATCAACTTTTAAGTGAATTTCAGCTGCCCTTAACTGAATAAAGGGCCGCCTGTTTGAAATGGTGGCTTCATCATCATAAAGCATCCAAATGATAAACTCTACAGCTAAAAATTAATGCTTAACCACAGGTAAATATAAAAAAACAAAGCAATACGCTGCTGCAAACAATCCAGATGAAATGGCCAGAGAAGTAAAATGTGATTGTGATTGCACCGTGCTCCTTCTAAAACACTGTGACTGCAGTTTTGCATAGCTGAATAGTTTCTCTTTCATTGCTGCATTATTAACGTAAAACCTGCTCCAGTTCAGGTCCTTGGAACAATAGAGTCTTTCAGGAATGGTGTAACACCTTGAGTGAATGAAAAGACCAAAGTCCAGGCCTCCAGTTCACGGTGAACAACCCAAAGAAAGCTCGCTAATGCCGGGAGCTGGAAACACAAAGTGTGTGTTCATTTAATGTTTCTTTCATCTGCGTCTCAGTGAGCTCTGAATCCACTCCCACTCCTGCCTCGTCTTCCCACTGTAACTCAGAGCTGATTGAAGGTTTTGACACAAAAAGAAAAAGAAATAAATAAAGAAAAACCCTCATGTATTGAATCAGCTCTCAAATCCTTCATCACATGCACAGTGATTTTGCCAGACCAGGAAACAGAGAGGAAAACAGATACACCGTTTGTGTGATTCTGTCTGCATGTACTTAGAGGGCTGATTGGCTGCTGGAGCTGACGATCGGTGTGTTTCTGATCACTGAAACGAGCAGTTGTGCAGGGCCAAGCCTTGAAGACGCGGATGATTTAAACCCTGCACAGCGTCTCCGTGCAGAGTGGGACTCGGTGTGTGCAGCAGTGTGTGTGCATGACAGCGAGAGAGAGAGAGAGAGAGAGAGAGAGAGAGAGAGAGAGAGAGAGAGGAGGAGAGGGAGATTGAGTGCTCAGTTGTCTGGCCCTGTGAGTCTTGTGATCAGAGCTGAGCTGAGCTCCTACTGGACAGCCTCTCTCTCTCTCTCTCTCTCTCTCTCCCCTTCTTTCTTTTTTACCCTTTTCTTTCTCTCTCTCTCAGTGATATAACAGCACTGCCCTGCAATGCGTGAAATCAAGTTCAAGTTGATTTATTTATAAAGCCCGAAGTCACAGACATGTCTCACAGAAACAAAACGAGCCTACGTAGATCCAACCAGTCAGAGCAAAGTCACAAAACAGAGACACAGTTTTTTTTTTTTACACCCCAGTGGAAAAACCTCAATCCCTCCTGGGCCAAATCAATACTCTGAAACTGTGTTATTGGGTCTTTCGCTGCACTACATCCACTGGTCCTCCGGCCCTCTGGCCCGCTGGAAGTCAATTCCCACAAATGAGTGTGTTAACAATAACAACTGGTGTGTGATTGATTGTTTTTGGGAGGGGGGCAGATGAGAAAACCCCGCCTCCTCTGAGGGGATCCATTGATTGTGTGTCATATCTTTCTGACTTGCTTGTAATAATGTAGAATATATGGTGCTTTTGATCAGTATATGGAGAAAATATGTGATACAATATCCATTCAGACAGGAGAACTGAAGAACTGAATAATACCGGTTTGGCAGGGAATGAAGAATAAAAGGGATTTTTGTGACAGTGACACTAAATAACTTCACCATTAATCACTGATAAAGTTTCTGTGGATGGCGATGGGATGAGAGTTCAGGTCTGGGCATGTTAGAGAGGCTTTGAGATCAACTGGGCCAAAGAAGTGAATGTCTCTCTCTCTCTCTCTCTCTCTCTCTCTCTCTCTCTCTCTCTCTCTCTCTCTCTGACTCACTGCATAAGAAAAAGGAAGCAGAAAAGTGACCCTGAAGTGCCAGAAGTTGTTGTGATATTTCAGACTCTGGGAAAGTTAGATTCAAGCTGCGAGTCGTCTGTAGGTTCACCTACTTTCCCAGCCTTGTAAGACTCGTGCGTGCTGTGCAGCATATCAAGTAATATGAGGAGTGTTCTTCTTTAAAAAAAAAAAAAGAAAAAAAAAGTGTAGAATGTTTTAAAGGGATACCTCTAGAATTTGAGATTATTTGTATTAATAATCCCAACTATC
>OMLF01038800.1:3291-22848 GCA_900302615.1 Holocentrus rufus | reverse complement strand
GGTTCAACAGTTTAGGAAATTAAACCTATATAGTATTAAAGGGAATATCAAGTATTTTGCTTGGTGAGGTTTCAGGTCAGACTCAGCTCTGTGTTCAGTGGTCTGTGTCAGAGTCTCTTCCCCTTCAGCAGCTGCAGTCAGTTCCTGCTGTAACAGGTCAGTGTCTATGCAGTCTGACTGAGGGAGGTTTTTGTACGGCTCTGTATCACTGTGTGAACACATCAGCACTGTTGATGTCGTGTAACTCTGACAGTAATAAACTGCTGCATCTTCAGCCTGGACTCCACTGATGGTCAAAGTGAAGTCAGTCCCGGTTCCACTGCCACTGAACCGAGCTGGTGTTCCTGACTGAAGTGTTTTCACAATATATTATTAGGAGCTTTGGAACCTCTCCAGATTTCTGTTGATACCAGTACATCCCCTCATCTCCATCATCCCATCTGTGAACAGCTGGATTGGATTTACAGGTCAGAGTGACAGTGGATCCTGGAGTAGATGTCACCACTGGAGGCTGAGTCACAGTCACCTGACTGCTGGATCCTGCAGACAAAAACAAAAGCTTCATTTATCAGCAGAGAGAAATCCCAGAAAAGACAGTGCAGCATGTTGGATGTTTTGCTGAGTGAATGAACCTGGAAAGCAGCAGCAGGCCAACGTCCAGATGAAGATGGTGATGAGAGTCATGCTGCTTGTGCTTTGTGCTGTGTTGAGTGACAGATGTGAGTCCTGCAGTGTTGAACTCACAGGACTATAAACCTTCTCACTTCACTGGAGGATCAGCTGACAATGCAAAGCCTCCTCTCTATGGAAATCATCTGTCTGCTCTCAACAAATGCTCTCAGCATCATCATCATATGATTGTCATTTTCCTACATTCACATTAAGTGTGCTTCATACTCAGTGTATTTCCTCCTACTATATTCATTACAAGAAGCATCTATTTTACCATCCCAGTATATCTTCTTTACACGTTTCTACCTTTTGCTCAGAGTAGAGAAACAACAGGAATGAATCTCTACTGATACAAATCTAGCATCCTCTAGTTCTGTTTAGTTATCTCTCTCTCTTCTCAATCACCATTTTAGTTTGATTCAAAGGACAATACATATATTAGCATGATTAGTCTGCATTTGTTGTTATTATTTCTTTAAAAATGTGCTTTCGCGTGCTGAATAATAATAAAAGTTTCATGCAATCCTTTGAGATCAGTTGTTTTATTTTCCTTTGTGTTCAAGAAAAGCTGAACATAAAACCTCACTAGGGCTTTTAGAACATCTGGTTTCGGAACTGTTTTATTCTTAGACCGAACCTGCATCTCATGTTGATGCAAATCTGAGTTTCACTTCCCATTTGACAAGGGATGGGCACCACACAGAATTTCTGTATCATTTACCAACATTGCAGTTGTGCTTGTGGAAACTGTGCTTGGACACCATCGTGTGTTGTTCAGTGGACCAGCGATGCATGTCAGAGTCTCCTGCAGAAGGTCACAGCTGCAACAGAGCAAACTCTACATAGTCTGATTGTGGGAGATTTTATGTATGATTAAAAATCACCATGTCAACACTGGACCTTCATATATTCCCATACAATGGTAAACTCCTGCATCTTGTAAAGTCAGGTTCAGAGCCGCTGCTGCTGAAATGTCAAGGGGTGTCGGATTCACGTGTGCTTATTTTATAAAACAGCAGTTTGGGAGGCTGGGTCCAGGTTTCTGCAGGTACCAGCTCAGATTATCATCAACTCGTGTACTGAGTCCCAGCTGGAATGGCACTGGGTCCTGATATTGATACTGCATGATAACATTTGTGAAAAAGTATACATGCATCTTAAAAAGTCAGTAGGAAATAACCATTGTGAATCAGTTAATTATTTATGTAAAAGTCAAACTAAGCTTTAAAACTATTCAAATCACTACTGCAGCAGGCAAACACACACCTGCGTTTATTGAGTGAGAGTATGTGTGGGTGTGTGTTTCAAATGAGTTGCCTCTGTCTGCGCGTGTGTGTGTTTCTGTAAGTGTTTGTTTTTATCTGTTTCATATCAGGTCAGTGCTGCCCTCTTGTGCCAAAAACAGAGAAAAGAAGTCCAATAAAACCATGACTATTCAGTCACAGTTCCATAAAGGAGACATCAAATTTGAACAGGTCCACCTTTAATAATAATTTACATACTGTGATTTCACATGGATTTGATTCGTCAGCAGATGCTGGTTTCGTGATAAAAAAATTAATGCATACTCATCAGTAATATGTATTTATCACCCTTGTAACTGTAATGTGTGCTTTGTTATTGGTCTAGTATTAAGTCACACAATTGTATAATCCAACAGTATTTGCAGGTACTTTTAGCATTTCTTTGAACCTGTTCTAGTACCAGATGAGAGGGGTTCACTGCATCATGCATCTCTTCAAAACACTTAACTAATACTTAACTTTTAAATATTTTCCTTTGATTGTCTAAACTTGATGGCATTCGAAGAGTTTTGCCAGTTTTGAAACCCAACCCATCTGGTTCTGTAAAACAAAACAGTTTGTAAATACTGTCGGACTGTCTTGAGTGTCAAGCTGAGGGTTTCCAATTGAATTCATGATTTGGAGTTGGAGTGCACAGTCCAGTGAACAAAGTTTGAAACAGTACACAAAAAAACATGGTGAAAAAAATACAAAATGGTCATTTGTCATGTTAGTTACAAATATAAAACAATGATATACATACTTTTTTTTTTAAAAGCTGGTAAAAATTACAGATTAAAAAAAAGACGTCGCCAATGAAAGTACATAATATACAAAACAATGCTAAGTCTTCCTCCAGTTCATTCAGACAAACAAGTTCATACAGCACACTCACCAACATTAAGGCACGACATGTAAAAAGGCACAGCAAAGACAAAACACGACACCTACAAGAAACATCATAGTGATAGAAATATAGACCCTCCCCTCCTCCCTGACCCCCGATCCCCCTTATGGCTTTCAGTTAAGTCTGAGCATTCAAGGTTAAAGGTAATTTCCACGGAATAAAACACCAGGAGTGTTCAAATGTGTCTGCATAGCATGTGTGCGAGCCTCTGGAGAACATCTGATGAGATCTGTGTGAACTGGCACCAGGAAGTTTCAATCATGAGCACAGCAAAGCCGGATATTTTACATCTACTATTAGAAAATGACTTGTGAATCCAAAATACACCTGAAAAAATGAATAACTTACACTCATGCTGTGCCTGAGAGAAGTTTGTCATTGTATGGCATAGGATTGGCATGCTTTGGTTTTCCCTTGAACCTTTGATGGGACCCTGTCCAAAATGCACATCACTATGGCAACCAGGGCCAGCATCAACAACAGGCAGAATGGAGTCTTTTTTTCATAATTTGCCTGTGATTATGTCTTTGATTAGAAATAATATTGCATTATAAACACATCAGCCACATAAGCTAACAGTTAGCGAATGTAATATGGCTGTGTGTGTCCGTGTAACGAGGCACATGGGAAAGAAGGCACATGGATAACCAAACATGTCATCAGTAGAAAAAACATTGTGGACAGGGCGGAGGCATCTGGAGATCTGAATAATTTTCAGTGACCCTTTTTCAAACACACAGAGAACCTTTAGCAGGTTGACAACGGTTATCACACACAGGCCAGGAGAAGATGCTGGTTGGTACAGCAGTCACTGGGGACTGGGATTTAGCGGTTGCTCCTCATGGCCTCTTTGGCTGCCAGGATGAGGGGGGTAAGGCTGGACAGGGGCTTGGCCAGCTTGAGGAATGGGTGCTACAGAGACAGGCAGGCAAAAGAGTTTTTTTATGGCAAAGTTGTGGAATAACTCCAAATTCTTGGATGAGCTATCACAAAAACGTGTCTGTCAGTTACCTACATGCAACTGCCCCAAGCATCACTATTATTATTATGAATACTGTTATGGGTGTATGTGTGGGAGAGAGAGACGGTAACATATTAAATACAAGTGTGTAGGCCTGCTCTACCTGCAGCAGCTCTCTGCCCGATCCTCGTTTCTCCACGTCCATCTCCAGACAGCGGGACAGGAAGGATCTGAAGACAGGAGACAGCTTCTCTGGACTCTGTAGTTCAGGAGTCCCATTTGTGGCGATTAAATATAAAGCCTAAGGACAAAAAAAAAGATACTGGTAAAAAATATGGCACAATGCAAAAGATGACAAATGTTTTTTTTTTTTTTTAAACCAGATACTTTTGGCCAAAGCAGCTTACGGTAAGTACATTGTCAACATTCATTAAAAAAAGCATATACTACAGTTCAGTTAAAGAAAAAATAGTAGTTGTAGAAAATGAGCCACAGTGACACCTTGTGGCCAAAATCAAATGGTTTATGTCTTTGTTCAAATCATCAGTATTGATATCTTCCATTACCAAATATTTTTAATTAGGCTTCTTTTGTTGCAATACAACTGTCAATAAAATTATTTAATCGGTTCCCCAAAGATGGCTGTCAGCCCATTAGCAGCTGTAGAATCCCCTGTACAATGCCTTTTCTACTCATTCCATTTCTATTGGACAAACACTCACACATAACCCTCCTGCGAAACACTCACCCTGAGAGGGTTCTCGTTGAGATACGGCGGCTCTCCCTCCACCATCTCTATGGCCATGATGCCCAGGGACCAAATGTCCACTTTGGGTCCATAGGCCTTCCTGGTCACCACTTCAGGAGCCATCCAGTATGGAGTTCCCACCATGGTGCTGCGTTTGCTCTGCTCTGGGGTGATCTGGGCACAGAAGCCAAAGTCAGCTGGAAGAGAGAGAGAAACAGGGGTGAGATCAATCAATTCAAAGTAATAATGATAGCTCAAATTTAAATAGGAAGTGCAACTCATTAGTTGGGCAGTAGTGAGCTATATTTTGATCAGATCCACGGTGCTGCAGAAAAGTAAGTGTGTGTCTTGCTGCGTGTGTGTGTGTGTGTGTAGGTGCTCCCTTACTGAGCTTGACTGATCCGTCCATGCCCAGCAGTACGTTGTCACTCTTGATGTCTCTGTGGATGACCTGGTTGGCGTGAAGAAACTCCAGAGCCTGGAGACACTGGACAGCGAGAAGGAAACAGGTTATGAAACACACAAACCTCACCATTAGGTCCGGACGATATTGACAATAATAAATATTATATCTTTGATCAATATTGTGACAATATTGTAGGGACGACTATTGATGTTTTCATAAGATATTTACACACAAGACATTCTTGATTAGTAGTAGAACCAATTAGTAGTTGAACAGATAGAACAGTCTAATAAGTTCAGAAAAGTGAATCCCTTTATTGTGATGCAGCCTTTAAAACCAGGAACACTTGTTTTATCATGAATCATGATATAACCATGTGCAAAATCTCAGGCAATGTCTGTTTTCATATCATAATGATATGATATCAATACATCGCTCAGCGCTAGTTACCATATTGTGCAAAGATTTACTACAGACATAAATGAGAAAACTTTATAGATACACAGATTCATAATTCTTAAAGCCTAATATTCTTCATATTTTATGGGTGGTATCAAGAGGTGAAAGCCAAATGTGAGAGTCTTGACATTCTGTAGACTGTGATAGGCCAGTAACAACCCAAAGTTACTGCACTGGCAAAAATGGTAATGTGTTGATATTTAGAAATAATCTGCTGTTATGTAGTTTAGTAGCCTGGTAGATGGCGCACTAGGGCAGTATATATAAAAGCATTCTCCCACTGACCTTTTTCTTCTTAAAATAATGCAATTATATTAAAAAAAATGGATGAAAAATTTGTACATTTATTACAGCTTACGGTGCACATATGAAACATAACAAATCCCCCAAAATTGACAAAAATAGGCTTTATACATGCAGCTACATACAACTCTTTTCAAGTTGTGGATGTTGTCGGAGGATGAGTTCAAAGCCTGGGAGCCCCTGACTCAACCCTCGGTGAATGATTTTCAAAGGATAAACCAGCGCCATTGCTCCCCCTTCCCCTCTCTCTTTTTCTTCTTTTCTTCCGTCCTCTCCTAAAGTAACACCATACCTCTCTGCAGACAGCGGCGATCTGGGCCTCGTCCATGCAGGTCTCTGTCACCACGTCAGTCAGAGAACCACCAGCCAGGTACTCCATCACCACAAAGAGCTCATCTCCGACGAGGAAACTAGAAACACACACGTGCACATAGATGAGCATTCACATCAAATACAAGTTGTTGCTGTCGTGTTTATGTGCCTGTGACTGCATGTGTAGGTACGTGTAAAAAAAATTAATATTACCTATCTACAAAGTTGACAATGTTGGGGTTCTTCAGCTCCTTCATGACCAGGATCTCATTGATAATCAGCTCTTTTTTGGGCTGCTTCTGCAAGTTGATCTGTTTGATGGCCACCTGCAAAACACAACATCCTGTAAACTCAGTGTCACAGATACAAACCATCTGAACACATGCAGGCTGCAGCTGACAGTCTCTGAATACATATTAACATTATAAAGGTATTAACTCTTACCATTTTACAATCTACTCATGCTGGAAACACGTAAATATGTAAAAAGACAGCATGGCCGAAATACAACACAGATGTTGGATTTGGCTTTGAAATACACAGTTTCAATGAAAACCTATTAGCAAGGCATCAGTGTCCACTCTGTAGTTTTTGACCCAGCTCAGCCCCACGTCATGCACCATGTTTAAGGGAACTGGACGAGTTTCAGTAGTATAAATGGCACCAACATCACTTCCTCTTTGCTTGCTCACATACTGACTACCCAGAGCTATGGTGCAGTAACCATACCTCTTGACCTGTGGCGACATCTATGGCTGTGTACACTGTGCCAGAAGCCCTGAAGGAGAAAGAGAGAGGAGAGGAGACATGAGTGTCTTTTTTTCCTGCTTAAAAGTCTGGGTTTGTGTGGGTTAATTATGGGCCTGCTGTGCTGCATTACAATATCCTATCTAATGCTTCAACTGAAATACTTTTTCAATGTCTATCCTTGGACAAGGGTGGTACATAAATTACAAGGCTTGGTTGTCCTTAATCTTTGGTTGGGGAACTACTGTCAGTGCCAGAGTCTGAAGTTGACTCACCCCTGGCCGATCTTCTCATAGCGGGTGTATTTCTTCTTAGGATCACCAACACTGACAATCGTTCCTAAGAATCATCATCAAAAAAAAAGGAGTTAATTGAGCACAGCTGGAGCCAAAACTATCTATGTCTATGTTCTGTGCGTTTTACGTACGCAGTTTCTCCATGATCTCCTCATCGGTCATCTTGCCTCCCTTCTTCCGCTGTTTGTCGGCTGCCTTGGAAGCCGCATCTCCCTCTGGAGCTGGGAGCGGCTCGATCACTGACCTCGTGTACACCTGACACAACACAGGCAGTGTTGACAGAAAAATACTTGCTGGTTTTTTCCCTATTTCTTTCCAAGGAAAGCTCTAAGATCACAGGATGATGAGCTTATTGTTTTATTTTTTCAGATTTTGGACATGGAGCTTACGGTACGATTGCAAAATGAATCACACTGGACAAAAGTGTCAGCTAAATGGCTGGAATCTAAATGGAAATGAAATGATTTTGTTTTCACATAAACATTGTTTACAAAAATATATGCTTACAAAAATGTCTTGCTCTCCAATTTCTCTAGTTTTGAATACAAAAAAATCTCTATCTTTTCTTACTTTTTTTTTTTTAAACAAACTTTGGCACAATGCGTTCCATGTCATTCCATTATGTAGACCAAAATACAATGTTCATTGGTAATCGGCAGGGTGACTCACAGATTTTGTGTGCTCTGGCCGTGGTGCCACAATTGGGGGTGGAGCTTCATCATCATCATCATCGTCGACATCCTTGACGCCTGACGGGGAAGTCTCAGTACCCTTCTTACCTGGCTGCAACAGTAAACAGAGACAGAGACGTGGTTTACACAGCGTAATGTGCACACGCAACATCTTCATGTGTAAGTGAATGAGTAAAGATGTCCGACACAGCTGAGATGGGGAAAAACTTACCGACTGTGAATCTTTATCTGAAAGAGACAAATTAAGAGCAGAGAAAATGTAAGGAGAGAGGAGGGAGACGGGACAGATGCAAATGTTAGTTATCTGCTGTCATTTCAGAGGAAAAAGAGAAAAAAACTGACCTGAGGCAGAAAAACTGAGGTATTTCTGTTTTCCGCTGGTGGAGTCGTAGAACTTGAGAATGTCGAGGACAGCCTGCGGATTCTGTTTCTGTTCTGATTTGCTGATATTGGAGGTTTGAAGTAGACGGGCCCACTGCTCCGGCATGCCCTGGACACACACATTGAAAATACATATATTGATTAATATATAAAAACAAAGACTGCCAAATTGAGAAACAGGCAGACCCTGCGCCTCCTTGAATGCAGTTCATCTAAATATGAAACAAACACACACAGACTCGTGTTATCCTGTCCAGGACACTTAACTCAATGGGAAATGGTATTTAAGCATCGAGGATCAGGCGCCATTAGAATAAAAACAGTTACAGAGTGAGGTGTCAAGCTGCTTCAATACTACTGATACTAAAAACACAAAAAATTTGAATTGTTATCGTTGTTCTGACATCCCCTAAAAGTCGGTGTTAAGATGACACACTTACAGTGAACTCTCCAGTGACAGCATCAAAGCCCACATGGATGGTGTGTTCAAAGTCTGAAGGGGAGGAGATCTCAGGCCTGTCCTTGTCCCGGTCCTTCTTCTTGCCTCCTGGTTGGACAGGTCAAAGCTTAGAGCTGGTCACCCAATATCATTCTTGTAACCTGTGTGTGTGAGCGTGCACGTCTTTCTCTCTCACCCTTCTCAGAGGCGAACATGGAGATGATCTTGTTTCTGGACTTCCTCTCCTCCGGCACCGAGGGAAGCGGCCGAGAGCTGTGATTGGCTGACTGGGGGTCCTTGGCTCCTCCTCCTTGGCTGCTCATCCTGACAGGGGGGGCGGGGGGCTTGTCCTCACACACTCCGCTGTCACACATCTACACACACGTACACCTGCAGTGTCGGAGGTACAAACACACACAAATGAACAATATGGCCGATACTGATATTGAATATATCCCCATCCATAATGCCTGATACCGATATGCTGTAAGAATCACAGGCCTGTCTTAGTGTAACTGTATTTTTTTTTTTTAGCAAAAGACCATGTTGGTTTTACTCTGTTGCTAGTTTTTTAGTTGTATTAAATGACTCACCCTTAGATAAAATGGTCACACAAGCACCAATTTAACACTCAGCCAAATATCAAAACAGTGATATTGATTTTTAAAGCTGATGCCGGTCAATGCAATAGTTTGCCAGAAGATCAGTTTATCCTCAACAATGTCCATTAAATAAGCTTGCTGCACACTCAATCACCCACCGAGCAATTTGTTTTTACTCTTTGTAATATTTCACAGTGCCAGTCAAATCCTTAAATGCTGCCTTTTAACAAACAAATCCCCTACACTTGCAAAGACGGTATTACACATTGGATCGTGGCATGGCATGTATTCCACTGGGTTAAAACAATAAAACAACAACACAGAAAACTAGAACACAAAAGCTAGACACACACATACACACCTACAGGCACCTAATCCATTTAGTCTCTCTGGGTCACTACTGAGTGTTGAAAGGAAAGGAGCACAAAGTGTGAGCAGGAAGCCAGGGTGAGAGGGCGATATGACGTGTTGGGTCTCGTTCACTGCTTTACAAATGAATGAGGAAGGAGAGAGAGAGAGGAGTGTCAGTGATTGAGTGAATGAGAATGATGACAGTAGAGTAAAGGAGAGAGAGAGAGAGAGAATGCATGAGACTGTGTGACCTGTGTGGCTGCTGACTTAAAGTGAAACCACAACGCAATGAGCCTCGGAGCATTATCCATTATCCTAATAAGGTGAAAACTGATCTTGTCACCCATTTCTTATCCTGCTGCTTGCACACACACACACGCACACACACACACACACAGACAACCTTCAACCACAAGAAGCAGCTCTTCCCGTCTCGCAGAGCAAGCAGTTTGACGGAGGCTTGAGATGCAGCCTAGAT
Organism: Holocentrus rufus; assembly: GCA_900302615.1. NCBI lineage: Eukaryota > Metazoa > Chordata > Actinopteri > Holocentriformes > Holocentridae > Holocentrus > Holocentrus rufus. The sequence goes on along the minus strand of OMLF01038800.1, from coordinate 12,811 downwards.
TCTTGCTGACATCACAGACAGGAAACAGGAAGCAAACAAAGGTTTCCTCACTTCCTGTGTCTGACCCCTGATGACACAGTGCAAATTAACCCGGATAACAAAACACGTCTCGTCGCCAAAGTCAGGTGGGGTGACATGAAAGTCTCACATGCTGTCAGTCTGTATATCCCCCCCCTTTCTTCTACTGACAGTGCTGCTGGCTTGACTTACTGTAAACACTGACGCGCTGCGGTTAGCTGCTCTGCTGATGCAAAATACAACAAACCGATGATGTGTGAGGGAACATCTGTAAGCACATCTTGATTTAGATGCATTCCTCCTTGTGTCAATGTTACACAGCAGCTGAAGCTAGCTTTAGGCCTATAAGGATATCAAATAGGTCAAACAAAGCAGGCTGATTTGTCTTATGTAACAGAAGAGGCCTCAGGCTGTAAGCACAATGTTACTGTATGGAAGCAAGGACAAATCTGTCACCTCGCTGAGTCTATTCTGAAACTTTCAGCTGTGTAGCCGCCATGTCTGCTCGGGCTTTATGCATTAGCCTGTCTGCTGTCAATTGACTGTGCTGGAATTTTGAATCAAAGGGATAGCTGTGTGCAGAGCTTCATGCTGCAGAGGTTTTTTTTTTGTCAAATTTACGAATGCAGCAAGAAACCGCTAAAGACATAACCAAGCAACCTGCCAGAAACAGTCATTCAAACTGGGCTACCTCCTTCTTTATCCTTCAGTTGTCTCCCTGCAGATCTTTCACCTTGGCTACTGCTGCACTTACCCTTTTGCTGCCTCTTCTGTGCCTTACAGAAGACCAGGTAAACAAGAAAACCTTTGTTGTATTCCAAGGGTGTGTGCGTCTTTTGCTCATTTATCTCCTTAGCTCTTACTATTTCCTTATCCCTCTCTCTCTCTCTCTCTCTCTCTCAAGGCAGGTCTTAGCAGGCTGCCTCATTCCTCAGTGGTCTTGGATATGACAAGTGTATTCTTGTCTGAGCAGAGTAAAATTAGACCTAGCCCAGCCTTAATGTGCATTTTCAAACTGTGTGTGCGCGCGTGTGTGTGTGTGTGTTGGACTGAGTACTGGGTGCTGGCAGGCCAAGCTGAGACATGTTGTTGTCTCTCAGTAGGAATTCCATAACTGCAGGGCTGCTGAGGGCGGGTGTGCTGCCCTGCCCATTACACACACACACACAGACACTCACACACACACACACGCGCGCACACACACACACACACATACACACGCACAGACCAGGCCCGTCCTCATTTAGGCCCCGCCTCAAGCACATTCCCTTGCCCTAAAAAACACATTCCCCTTGCCAACAGAGGCTCCATTGTGAACATTTGCACATCTTTTATGTAGCTTAGAGCTAGGCTTTCTGGGGACCGCAGCAAAACCTCGAGGCCGGCAAGCAGGTGCACAGCCCAGCTGCAGCATGCACCAGTGCTGCTACACACTTGCATCGCCCCTGTCTGTTTCTGTTAACGCAGTAATCTAAGCCAGTACCTCTCAACCTCTCAGCCTTTTTGGTTCATGACTTTTAAAAGATATGTTGCCTATGTATAAGACCCCAATCACAGGCGTGTGTATGCAGAAAGATGAACAGTTGAAACAAAGAATGATTTTCACTCTTCAGCTTGTTTCATCTGATTGTGAGAGGAAGAGGCTGAAAATGCTTCGGTTTTTCAGCAATTAGAGGAAAAAGAGAAAAAGAGGAAGTAATGCATTAGTGTAGTAACAGTATGCTTTCTCACAAATATGCTCTTAGTTAGTAAGCAGGACATCTTGTACCAGCTGTATTTCACAGCTTTGCCAACGCTCTGCCTCCGATTCTGTTTCATCCTTCTTCTCTTTCTGATTTCTATTCCTCATTCTCTGCCGCTTCTATGCATCACTGCACTTTCTATTCCCTGTGCCTGCTGCCTCCAAGGGAAGCCCACTTCCTCATCCTGGAACTCCCCGAGTCCCAGAGGTGTCACACGGCCAGGCCGACCAACCAGAGGCGAGCAACGCAGCCACCGAGCTGTTTACAGGAAGTGAACAGCAGCCTTTTGTATTCGGCTTCTATAAAAGGAAATTCTGCGCAGGACTTCCTGGAAGGACTGATGTGCCTCCCCCCTTGCAGATACCAACACAGATATATATATACATGCACTTACCCTCTGAGCTTGCCACCTTCCACAACAATCACTTCACTGATTGAGTCTAGCAGCACACAAAGTGTCAAACACAATGCCCAACTGTACACTCAACACTTTATCCTGTTATTCAAACAGCGGCCTCACCCGTGTGTCAACATTTTGATGAATGAAATTACAAACCTGGCAACCTCAAGCCTCAAGCTGCTGTAACTTGAACCGAGTGGAAAATGTAAGAATTGGCCAAATGAATAGAGTATGAACGGGTGATTGACTGGTTCCCCACACCTGCAAGACAACCACACCGGGCTGTTTCCCTGGACAAAATGAAAGCATGGTAATACTTTCCATACTTAGGTTTGTCAAGTGTTTGGAAGCTGGTACACATAGTTACCAACTAAAATTGCTTTAATTAATGTGGATGAGTGGGAATTTAGGTGCCATTTCAGAGTACATCTAAAGGCTCAAATATCTACTTCTAATTGAGTTTTTTTTATATAGTAAAAGCCAATTTCCTACTTTAAATTGAGCAGTGTCTTTGTACAGTAGTAAATCATGTAATATCAATCACTCTGAACTTATCCTGCAGACTGCAGGATACACTGCAGACTGATACTCTATTTAGATACTTGTGTGTGAAGTGAATACACATCACATTGACATTACTCTTATTCATTTTCATTTGTATTTCAGCATTGCTGACCCTCTATTGTTTTCCCATGTTTTGATTTATTGAATGAGAAGCACTTTGTAACAAACTTGATTTGTGTGTTGTGTTCTGTAAATATTAGTTAGTACATATTTGTTAAGTTAAAAAGAGGCCCATTCCCAAACACACGGCTGAGAATAGCCAGTCAAACCTTTTGCACGGACTGTCACTGCACTAAAAATGTAAACCTATATAAAATGGACCTAAACTGACAGTCATCTGTGTGAGTAAAATATTTCAGTACTTTTTCTGTCTCTTTAACTGGTCTGTCCTACATTGATAGCCATGAGGACCATACAAGGATACTAAAACTGGTGTAATCACTGGCTGGTTGTTATTACAGATGGTCTGTATTAATACCATGGGTTATTATAGTGCCCCACTAGCCTGTCATTACTTTGGTTTAAATTAAAGGAAAACACGCTTCCCTTCTAAGCCCACAAATCCCACAAACACTATGACAGGACTAAGCCAGGCTCTCTAATGTCTCCTCTACTGTACCCTGTCTTTAGCCCACTTCATCTTTAAATGTCTCGGAAAACAAAAACTGTCTCCTCTCTAAGAATAACTTAACGTGAACCAAGATGCAAGTCAGCCTGAGTACTTCCCGTGAAGACTCAATACAAAAAAAGTCATTTGTAATCATACTATTACAAAATCAGAGGTCTCTATGTATCGCAAGCATAATATGGGAGACGCTGACTGTACACGATCCCTTCTTTGAATGGACAAACCCAAACTCACCGGTTACTGTCGCCAAGAAAAAAACAAAAAACACAGAAAATACACTCCGGCCAAACTCCTGTAACTCCGCCCCGTTTCAGCTGATTCTCAGGCCCTGATTTGGCGCTGAGATTTCATAAATATCATGGGAGGTGTATAAAAAAGTTGTATCTTTTACCATTCGGTACTTTGGTGGTCTCTCTCCAGCTGTTCTCTGTCTCCCCTGGCCGGAGAGGAACCTGGCTGGCTGGCAGAGCGGAAACGGAACGTCGTAGACCAGGCGCAGAATCGGAACCTCGCGGCTTCCGTTACTCTCATTGGTCAACAAAGAGGGCGCGCGTAACTTGGCTAGCAAAACAGCTAGCCGAGTGGAGGTGCGTCAGGCAAGTAAAGGTAGCATACCATACCGGAGGTAAGGCGGTCGCCTTCACAATAATATCGTAAAATCTGCCATCCCTGGAGGAAAAATATTGAGGGAAAACTAAGCAGAGAATGGTTATCGAAAACCTCAGTGAAAGCTTTACAATAATACGCAACAAAACTGTACATTTGTTGTATTTTCATATTCGTATTACAGTATACGATATAAATCCCACAAGATGCTCCATAGCATATAACTTAGCGTTACACACCGCCGTTGAAATACAGAACGTTTTTACCAAGAAGGGGTTGTTCTGTCTACTGTCATAAAAGATCCTTAAGATATATTTCAACGTCTCTGTTGTTCCCAAAACCTACAGAATGCTTGAATGTAATATTCAAGAAAAAAAATCGTCACTTTTGAAAACGGTTTATCTGAAAGTTAGAACCGGAAGTCTTGTGTTTATTCCATCCACCTTTACAGTGGTCTGGTGCCAGTTGGACAGTGTGCAGCGAATATTTACCAACAACAGCAACAACAACAAAAACGTTTCCCCGGGATCAACAATTCCGCTATCACACAGGACAACCAAATACCGAGCTAGTATGAAACTATTACCGCACTCTTTCTGTTGCTATTACGGACTCTCAAACGAGCTAACATTACGTTAGCTAACATTGCTCCTTTAGCTTTCAAGTGGCACAGTGGTTGCATAAATAATGCGACTTAGCGTCATTTTAATAACATGAGTTCAGAAATGTGTCTAACTCAAGATAGTTCATATGTCTGTGTTACGTAATAAGACAACTTAGCTCGTTACGTGGCCTGTTGATTAAACTAGTCAGATTGGCTAGTAAGTTACGTAGCTGTAACGTTAGACTCATTTACATGACGTTAGCCATTCTTAGTAACAGTGAGCTATGAACGGCTGACTGCACAGTTGTGCGAAGTGTAGGAATTAGCGATATTATATCTTTTCTGCATGGAAACCTCCAAAAGGGAAAGAGGTCCATTCATGAAATGCCTGGTGCAGGGTTTCGATTTCCCACACAGCCTCCAGCAGCAGCTGATGTGTCCCATACAGCTTGTGAATATATAAAGTGAATATACAAATACTGCATGAGCTCATCTGGGTGCAACACAAAACGTATTGGTCTCATTGGATCAAAATTGCTGTTTCTGTCTTCCCCTGTGTTTTGTGTGTGTGTGTGTGTGTGTATGTGCGTGCGTCTGTGTGTGTTGCAGGCATTATGTTTTCCAACAGGTGGCGATTTGGTTGGAACAGGTACAGTGAAGTGGACATCTTTACAGACCGCCATGATGCAAACAGAGAGACTCTCAGCCAGGCCATCCGTGCTGCAGTGTCTGAGCCGGATGCAGACGGCAGTGTGCTGTTTGGTCAGATACAGGGCACTGTGGTGGGCCTCAGATATTACACTGGGGTGGTGAGTATCAATCAGAATTTCCTTTATTCCAATACTACAACAATATCACAAATAGTCTGACTTGGTTGACTGGTGCGGGCACAAGACAGTTCCATATTACAGGATTGGAATATGTGTAAAAAAATCTTCATAGTGTTTCTCTCACAGGTAAACCAAGGGGAAATGGTTGCCTTGGTGAGGGAGCCTCAGAATCCATATGACCGCAATGCTGTGATGGTGGCCAATGTGTATGGCAGCCAGGTGGGACACATCAAGCGGGAGCTGGCAGCAGCTATGGCCTCCGTCATGGACAATAACTTAGCCAAAGTAGAAGGGTGAGTGGAATATTCAGTTAGAATACTCGGTTATTCAGTTATAAATCAGTCATTTTGCCAGTTTATTGGGACAGTTTTAGCTACCTTTTGATGAAAATTGATATCAGCATCTCCATGTCATTCACCACCATCATCTTAGAGAATATTTTACTTTGCAGATTCAGGGGTGACAGTCTGTACAACCTGCAATAAAACCTGCCTCATTCTGTGGTTTACATGTGTTACAGATGTGCTTGATATAAAAAAATAATACTGATTGTTTAAGCCAGGCTTGAAGTCAAATTACATCATCTGGAAGTTGGCTATGTGGAACTGTTTTAATCCTGGACTGATTTGTTTATATGAAACCATCTTGAACAGCCCCATTGTTCACTTAAGTGGTGTGAAGTGGAAACCATATTTCATGTTCTGTATATTGCAGTAAGAAACTGAGAACATCTGTGAGTTTGTGTGCGTGTGTCACCGCTTGTGCTTTTGTGTTTGCTGTTTCAGGGTGGTACACAAAAGGACAAACAACCAGTTCAGCATGCCAGTGATGCTGTCCTTTTGGGGCAAAGAAGAGGACAAAGTGGCTGTGATTCAACGGATGGCACGTCACGGATACAAACTGGATACAGATGGAAACAAAGCAACAGGTCCACACACTCATCGACTACCTTCTCTGACACAAACAAATACTGTGCAACTATCCATTTAGCATAGATTATTGCATTAAAAGTGTCAGTTTTCACTCATTTCCATTAATTTCATTGTTTATTTTGTGTGTATGTATACATATATATAACTGTATGCATTTGATTTCAGGTGCGAACGTGAGATCAAGTCCTTGGGGTAATCTTGGACCATCACCTAAAAAAGGTTTGACCATCCCGCTGACTTCTGAGGAGGTGAAATGCCTACATTTATTTAATTCAATACAATAAAACAGATTAAAAATGACATTTTTAGGTGTAATCATAAAAAAGGTTTTGATATTCATTATCATAACACTATCTTTTAACACCAACTGTATTTATCGTTGAACACAGTAGAGAGTTTTGTATAAAGCAGACACTGAATTGAAATTGAATCATGATGCTTCATCCAATTGCTCTAATTCACAGACCTGCTTTGTTTGCATGTATTATGTGTATATGAAAATGTATATTACTGTTCTAACATATTGACCTCTGTTATTTCAGCTGAAGAATGCATTTGACAACCTGTTTGAAGGCTTGATGGAGAGTAAAGAAGGGGAGAGAGAAGCTGCTAAGGTGTGTGTCTGATTGAGGCAGAAACTGAAATCAATTCAGACAAGTAGGATGAATCTTTGGCATCGTTAATGGAGATGGGGTGCTCTTCTCTGCTGCAGCCCCAAATTGTAATGTAAACTGATGAGATCGGTGCATATTTGCATAAATGTCTTCCTTAGTGGAGCTTTAATGTTTTCTTTTTTTATATCTGCAGTCAGTGGGCACTCCTCTGCTGCCCCACCAGAAACAGGCTCTGTCCTGGATGTGCTCTTGTGAAAACAAATCTGAGCTGCCGCCCTTCTGGGAGAAGAGAGGAGAGCTGTACTACAACAGACTCACATGCTTTTCTGCCAAGGAAACACCTGAGAGGGTTCGTGGGGGGATACTGGCAGACGATATGGGACTGGTGAGCAACACACACATGCACATACACTCATTGTTATTCATAAATATGTGAGAATGATAGCAAATTCAGCCATGCAGATTTTTTGTTCTCCCATGAAAACAGCAAAAGATGAAACAGCACCCATCAGGGCTGCCATTTTCTTACATTTACTATGACATTTATATGCTTTAAACTGATCTTATCTAACCAGACACACATCAGATCAACACAGACCACTGTTTGTGTTTCAGGGTAAAACTCTGACAACCATTGCTCTGATCCTCACCAACTTCCATAAAGGAAAGCCTCTTCCTGTGGAGAAGTGTGTAAGTGCATCTCTTCAGTCATGAATGTATGTGTATGTGTGTAGATCTTTTTCTATAGAGCTTTTTCTGTATAATATGAGTATGTGTGTGTGTTTAAATCTAGGTCGAGCAGCCCTCACCTGCGAAACCCTCTGCTAATTCACAGAAGACCTCCAAACTGGAAGGTACCCACCATAGCCAGACTTTGTGTTTGTTTACCTGCTTAGACTGTCTGTGTGTCTCTGATGTGTGGGAATGAACGTGCGCATGTTTACATGCATGAAAGCAGGACAAGGCCAATGAACAGGAGTGGTGATGTGGTGTTTTTGTTTCAGGAGGCAGCAGTGAGGGGCGTGACACAGGACAGAAACACACAGCAGCTGATTCTCAGTGTTCTGACCTGTAAGTTTGTCTTAACTGAATATGAGAAGATGACAGTGTAGCATCAGGGAGGTGTTAGGGTTGCTTTCTTCATCAGGACAACAGCATAACGTGATTCTGAAACAATCGATTAATCATAGTCGACAGCAAACTAGTCGATTATAATTTTGGTGATCAAATTGTTACAGTCATTCATCAAGTGAAAATGACATTTGCTGATGATAATTTCACTAAGATTCTAAGATTTTCTTACTTTTCTCCTGTCATATCATAAAATTAATACTTATAGATGTTTTTTTTTGTTGTTTTGTTTTTTCTTTTGGCTGCTTGTCAGACTAAGGAAGCAATTTGTAGACATTGATTAAGGCTCTGTCAATTTCTGAGCATTTGGCATTATTTTTAACACTTTATGGACTACATGTAGAAATCTATGAATGCATATGAATACATCTGTATATTTTTCCTATTTGTAATATTGTTGATCAACTAGCTAACACTGCACACCCACATCTGCTCTGTTAATCAAGTGAAGTGAAGAGCCAGTGATCCACATTTTTTTTATTTGCTGTGCTACCTTCACTATGTTCATCATGTGTGTTTCAGTTCCCAGATGGAGGTGATATGTGTTGATTCACCCGAGGTAGTGGAAATCGAGTCACAGAAGAGTAAGACCTGTTTGCTATCTCCACACACCATCATGTCACTTTGCAATTTGTATGTTTCTGTCTTTCTCGTGGATTTTGTGGCAAATTTTTACCGGTGTTTCCATCTTCTAGGTTCGGGCAAAGGCAAGGTGAAAGCTACCAGTTCAAAGCGCAAGAAAGGTACAACAGAATATCTCTTTGCATATATGAGCCTGTGCATTTCAAATATCATTTTGCGGTGCTGTCGAGGACACCAAGAGGCACTTGAGGGGGAAGCTTTGAATAAAACCAGTTAATTCTAGCATCTCAATGGGAGATCCCTCCACTCTCGATTAGCTTTTTCCCCTTTTACCCCAAAAGTGATTCTTGTTGTTTGTTCTGATAGTTTCACTCAAATAATGTTCATCCTTGCCAGTAAATCCATTTCTGCTTCTTTACCATTGTAATCTGTATTCCTACATAGAGGCTCCAGTATTTCAGGAAGACGTAGGCTTTGCTGCAGCACTGTGTGGATCAGCATCAGAAACAAGCTCAAAGAAAAAGAAAACCGCCAAGAAAGCGTCTCCAGCCCCTCCTGCCTCTGTAGCCTCTCCAGCCTCTTGTGAGTTCTAACAGTATATTTGCACCTGTTGTTGTAAATGTGACATAAAATATGGAATAATGAAATCATACTATTATTAACTGATGTTTATGTACCTTTGTGTTTGCAGGTGTGTCATCCTTCACAGCTGAGAGTGCAGAGGATTTATCAGCTAGAGCCACTCTCATCGTCTGTCCACTGTCGGTGCTCAGCAACTGGCTGGTGGGAACACACATTTACACACACACACACACACACACACACACACACACACACACACACACTAGCCGTGTGAACCAGTGTTAACT
>OMLF01038790.1:0-10381 GCA_900302615.1 Holocentrus rufus | reverse complement strand
ACTACACGCTCTACGTGACATTTCCGTCACATTCTTTTTCTACATGACAACACTGCTGCTGGACACACTGGTTTCTTTGTTGCCACATAGTTTCCACTACAAACACAAGCTGCTTTTTATCTGACTGTGCACCACTACCTTGCTAGACAGGTAAACCCACAGCCATTTAAAAGAAAAAGGTATTAATACCTGCTTTACTGGTTTATCCATTGCTTGACCTACAAACCCATATCTACAGGCCATATACCATGGTCCAGTGGAGGGAGATGCAGTGGCCAAAATGCATTATCTCCTCTGGCTACAGTCAGATTCTGGCTGACCTATTCCTGCCTCCTCAAACAACAGCTGGCAATGAGCAAGCACATTGGTGCTGTTTTAAGTAATATAACGGCAACTGGTAGAATCTTATATCCCAATGTGCTTTACAGTAAAATGAATGCATGTTTAATATGCGTTGCCAAAGTGAAAATCAAACCCATATACTTAATGGCGTTAGCACCATGACATACCTGTATAGCTACAGAGTACATGATTGAGAATGCGGGCACACGTGAAAGTGTTTTTATTTTTTGTTGATTTTTTTTTTTTTTGGTGTACCTTAGAGGCTTAACGCCTCCACATTCCTTAGACTGGGCTGGGAGGACATGGCTGTTGCAGCAGCCGGCTAACTAGACAGCTTTTCCTACATAACTGTGGGCTTAGTCACCCGCACAGGAGCAGGCTAGGCCCTACATGCCTTACAGGAGCCAGCCTATAAGAAGGGCATGAGTCAGACTGGTTGACACTCCTCTGTCTATAGGGGGCGTCCAATGAGGTAAGAATGTACTCTTGATATATCGAGGAAGGTTTGTTGTTTAATTTAGGCTTAATCAATCTAATAGTGTAGCTATTAGGTTTAGAGGTAAAGTGAAGTGCATCAGCACTTTATTAGAAATACCGTGAAGCACTTGGGCTATGGTATTACATCATAGATTAATCCTTTCACCTTGACTCTCTGCATTTATGTGAACTGAAAGATGCCACCTGTTATAATTCCTAAATGAGCTTCGATACATTTTGGCAACTGGCCCAAAGCATGACAACATAGAGTCCTTCTACAAGCTGCACAGTCAATCTCTCAAAAGTAATACATCACACAAGGTGGGGTCATATGTCACATGAAACACAGCAACAATCCAGTGGTGGAATAAGAAATGCCTGTTCATCAGGTTATTTGACAGTAATGAAAAATATCAATCTGGTATCCTTAATTAACTATTACAGTAAAAAAAACATGGGACAAAGCTAATGTGTAGTAACATATGATCATGCCATCTATCACATGGTGTTGTAGGCTGCTTTTGACAGCAAGTGCTTTCACCCACTCCTCATACACACACACGGGCAGGGAGGGCTTTATTTATTATGCAAGAGTGTTAGTTCGACTACAGATTTGAGAATTTGATGAGATGTGTGTGTTCCAGCTGTACCTGACATAGAGGGAGCGCTTCTCGCTGGTGCGCAGGGAGCCCGATCCTGAGCTCATGCTGCTGTTCATCATCTGCTCCCTCAGGTCGTGGATCTTGGACTCAAAGCGGCTGTACTCTGTATGGACACAGACACCCAAAACAAACCATGTCAGCAGCATCCTGAAAATCGGGCATGCATTTCCCTACTTGGGATTTCATGTGTTACTACTTGACACACGCAAAAGCACGCTAGTAATGTTTATTATAAATAAGGAGGCAAACAGAGGGAGGGCAGAGCTGACCCTGTTCTCTCGCCTCCCTTGGACATTGTAGGAGGTCTGTGTGTCTCGGTCTCTGTTCTGCACTGAGCCAGTGTGAGTAGAGGCACCGTTCAGTGGCTCCTTAGGCTGATTAATGACCCCAGGAACAGATGGAGGTTTATCACAGATCTGCCTCACACATCCAGTAATATCTAATGTCAGGTAATTAATTATACAGATTAATTAAGTTCAACATGGACTCTTTAGTGTGGTTGGAAAAAAAAAAGAAAAAAGGAAGGCATCCCACAATTTCAAATGGATGACCATTTGTCATAGGTGTGTAAATCCAGTTGCTGCTCAGGAGCACGGGGATGATACATGAATCCACCTGGACCACCTCATTAAGAATGCACTCATTAGCTAGCTGTGCACAGTGTGCTCTGTGCCTGGGCTGCTGGAACAAGCTAGGCAACCACGCCATACAACACACAGCTAGAAAAACAAACCAGCAGATGCAGCTAGAAAAACAAGTAGGCTAGGGCACTCATGTGATCACACAAGGCAAAAGGACCGCAAAAAAGTGGCACTGTGAGCAGAGTTATCATTCATCTACATGTTTAGACAATGTTACGCTTTATGGTGCTGATACGATGAAAGGCAAAATAACGAAATGCAAGTTAAAGACAGTATTCAGCAGCTGAGCCATATGTGGCAGACCAGAATCAAGTCATTATTGTGCGTACTAATGCTAATGACATGCCATATCCCTGTCATTATCATAATTAGTCTATGAAAGAGAACCAGTGCAACAGAGTATCATCCACCTTTTTTTCCACATATTTCCTTGACTGCCATATCTGTAAGCGCTGACTCCTACCTTACAGTTTAATCATCCATAGCTGGCAACACTTTCCCCTTCCAACATGAAAAGCAGAGATCAAAGTCCAGGTTCTGTCAGACAAGCCTACAAGTAGCCTTGAAAAATAAACAACCATGCCTACAATGAGGATTTAATCAAGGGTCCTCCAAGATCCATGGAAAAGCCTGGTCAGGTGCAAAAACAACCGTCGAGCCCCCAGACTCAACCCCCCAGCTGAAACCTGATGTGGATTCAAAGCAAACAGAAACTCCACCCAAGGCCCGGTGCCTGGTCTCCACCCTGCTCTCTGTTGTAAGGGTTAACAATACAACAGAGTGACACCGCAAGGTGAGGTAACCAGACACCGCCTGACTGTCGGTAACCAGGAGCAACGTCCTAGCACTCCTAGCACAGGGACAGCGCATGCGGAAGCAGCCATACAGACTAGTCCACTTGGCTCTCAGACACAGGAGGGCAGAGGGAACGGAGCGCTAGAGGAAGCAGATAGCAAAAGGAGGGGCCAAGGGACAAGACAAAGAGTAGTTAAATGAAAAGAGCCAGATAAATGTCTTGCTGCATATACCACCACACTGAGGGGTCAGCTCGGAGCCGGTGGTGGTGAGGCGGCGGTATGTGTAGCACAGGTGGTAGAGCTCAAAGCGACACTTGCTCGCATTCCTTAAGGTCTGTAGACCCTGTAGCACCAACTCGACTGATTCGTCTAAGCAGTCTGGAAGTGCAAGAGGTACATGCAGCAGACAACCAGCTCCAAGGCTCAATAGGGAGAAGCAGCCATGGACACGTCTGTATGTAGCCTGCTGTCAGTAGTGAGCCTGCCGTACTTACTCAGATGGAACCTGATACAGAGGAGCTCGAATCCAAGCCTTAACAGTAACAAGCAGTCATCAGATCACTTACAAGCACACATGCTCACAATGTGGAGAGGCTTCAGTCATCAATGCAAAATACAGTCTCTTGCAGCACTTAATATGCAAGGAATACTGAATTAAGAAGGTTAGCCTATATTAATTAGTGTGACCCATAGGAAGAGGAAGACAGCAAATAGAAACTGGGTCTTTTCTGTATCGCACTCTCCCACTGCTTGTCCTCATTAGTCGCACTGCCTTTTATTTTGGGGGTCGGTCGCTTCTCTTTTGATCCAGTTATGCAATACAGCAGGCATGTACTTGTAATGTGAGAGTGTGTTATGTTCTCTGGGTTAGTGAGGCCTGTGACCACTGCTAAAGCCCCAACTGCCCCCTGACATACAATAGAAGGAACATGTAAACCCTGGCTAAACTGTTCCTAAAAATTTGTGCAGTGCACGCTGTTGTGAGTTAATAGTGTTGCTAGAGGTTTGACATTTCCTCCGCTGCCCTCCTCCCATTTCCTAAATGCAAAAAGTCCACTGTAATTACACCCCTTGACAGTGGGGCAGGGGAGGCGTGTGGATAAGCATCCCTCACTTCCATTCATTCCAGCTGAAAGTGAGTTAAAATTAAAGACTTGGTGATGCTCCAGTGAGCATCTACATGTTGCGGCTTCATGTAGTCTTGAGCACTGGCCTTCCATCAGAGGTCTGTGGACGTCCAAGCCCCAACCCCTGAGAGTACTCCAGGCAGCTTGCCTGGCATGAACCGGCATTCACACTCCACTTCCTCCCCTGACTGACTGTCCCCTTACAGCACACTGGGGTCCCTCCTGCTTCAAACTCAAACGAAGGACATGTCACAGAACAGCTTAGGATGCCAGCAGAGTTATTGGCGACAGATCTTAGGTCACCAGTGGGGATGCAGGAAGTCAATCATTTGCCAGGGCTCTTGACTCATGTGTTTAGGCTGGTTAAGCATTGTCAGCTTACAACACAAACAGATCTCCAAGTGCCCTTCACTGTGCTACAAAGGAGGCACAGTGCTCTAAAAACATGATTTGGTCCGGAAACAATGGCTCCCTTCAACTGACCACATCGTCATTTAATATGCTGCTTGAATAGTGCGGCTTGTGAGACAACATGAACTTACATGGACCATAATGAGGCACTATATTCAGCATTATTCTGCAGAGCTTTTTGTGGGCTGCTGATGGAAAACTTGCAGTGTTGCCAGTTTTGGTATTGACCTGTGTCTTTCTACAGATCCATGTCGATTCAGTTATCCTGTTCTACATCTATTCAAATAACCTTGGAGAGTCACAGGACATTTAAGACTTTCCTGAAAGCATCAGCAATATGGATGATCGAAAAGCCTGGTACAACTTATGCTCTCCCACATTCCTTTCATAGTCCAGCCTAGACCTAAAGCTCACAATATCCTTCCCACTGTTGTTCTAGCATGTTCCTGTGGCATGCTGAATTCTACATGCAAAGAAGTCCCAAGAAACTCAGGAAAATATAAACGCCGATCCAAATCTAATAATAGACATCCCATTTAGGTGTTCATATTACTGTGGAAGAGCTAAACAATTTCCAGCGTCCAGTGTCCCCAAGCCGAGGCAATAACGCCAACCTGCGGGATTACAAACATGCCCTGTCTGGTTTAGTCGGCATCAAAATAAGGAAAAATAAATTGTGTCCCTCCTGATCATAAGTTTCTATGTGCTACTTTTGGACACCTCTGGTACCTCGAAAGAAACGTCAAACCGGCAGCTCACTGGTGAGGTCACTTTGAGAACTAACATAAAGCTGACACACACCTGTTTAAACCACATCTCTGTCTTTCCCCACCTATAGGTTTAGGTTACATAAGCGGAACAGAGATATCGCCTGATAATTCATTTTAATCAATTCCGGTGAACACTCACTGCTGCTTCAGCGAATCGCGAACGATTGTTGGTTTGAGTAAACACGGAAAAAATAAACATGAAACCCAGCGAATAATAACCTGACATAATAGCATAATTATTAAAAACATAATATACTTTCTTATTATAGATTGTACCGTAAAGCTATCAACAGTCTCATTTTCATTTTGAAGCTATAGCTAAACTAAGCTATTATTCAAAGGCATATGAATCAAACTTTTAAATCTGTGCGACCGGTTCTCTAATAATACATGATTCTTGGTTTCATTTTTGAAACGGAGCAAAGTACACGATCCTTTTCTGTCATTGGAGCACATTACAAGTTATAGCCAAGAATAGCCGCAAACTAGCTCAGCACAGAGGCAGGAGAGCTAAACCTGTGCTACAATGTACCGCCTCACACTACTGTCCGTGTTCTGTACCTGCTACAAAGTAACAATGTTAACTATTCTGTTTTCCTCGACATTCTTTCCGCTGTGTCACGAGACTGACAAGCCAAGGAGTTCATCGTCTCACCTCAGTTCAGTAAAAATTTTGAGTTATTTCGCATTCGCAGCCGGTGGTTTCTTCATCCAGCCATTAGGGAATTCATGCGGCTTCTGCTCTGCTGCTGTTGTATTCAAGCCCATCCCCCATCCGCATCGGGAGCGAGAGAAGTTAGAAGTTCTGTGTTCCACCTTTCCTTTCTACTCTTTGAAAATTTCCTCGCAAGCAATAATGGAGTTACTGTTCGCACTCTCCGCTTGACTAGCTTACTCCTTCCTTCCTTTCCCCGGTTCAAATGTGGCCACGAAATGCACTGCTCACAGGAGCCTGAAGTTTGGTCTGGGAAGGACAACAACAGCGTTTCGTTTGCCCGCCTTGCAGTTGGCTCTACACTTCAGCCTGCTAATAGAAGTGCCGCCCCGGAACCTGAATAGTTCTTACAACGAGCCTATCAGGAGCACTGTCCTCATTAGCAGCCAGAGCCCTTCATCAAGAGCCATACCAGGTAGACAGATAATACTGCAACCTTAATAGGACCAAAGAATGCTTCAAGAAATCTAGCAGTACCCAGTTTAAATTTATTTGATTATTACTGAAAGCAGTTTTAAATCAAAGCTTCTTAATTTGTCAAAGTTATGAGTTGGAGACAAATTTTTGGCATCATACACTAAATTGGATGAGAAATAATAAAAAAAATTAATTGTATTAATAGTATATGTGTGATGTGTAGTATGAACAGGAGGGCTTTACCTTCAGGCCGGTACTGAGCAATGATAGTGACAGTCTGACCAGCCCTCTTCAGCGCTGCAGCCGCCTGCTCATGGGTGGCGTTTCGTAAGTTCACCCCATTCACCTGCAACAAACCAGGCAAAGAGAATCTCAGCAATAAAACCCAGAAGAGATCCTGATGGGCTGTCTAATTATGGAGATCTGAAGGGCAACAGGGATTTCAAGTTTACCAGGAACTCTACCAGGAAGAAGCAAAGTCTATCCTTCAGCAGGATGGTTTCATTTCAGTCTGTAGAGATAAGACCTGCCCCTTGCTATGATGGCTATTTAGAGTCTCGTGACTAAAAAAAAAAGGCTCATGGTCCCAAAGCGAGCAGTATGCACACGTGTACTCCTTTCATCCTGTGAAGGCATGGCATTAGCTCCAATTAGATTCTAATCGTACAAATGAAAATCATAAGATCTTTACTGCCAGATCAAAGATCAGCATTTGATTTTACCAACTTGCCTTATTTAAAAAAAAAAAAAAAACACTAAGCACTCTCTTTAGAAACATTGTCCCCACTGCTGGCTATCTTCATGTTTTATTTCACTGGAGTGGAGAGATTTATTCTCTCTCAGATTCACTGAGACTTTCCAAAGAATGAATAACACTGTGGCATATCATAAAAACAGTTTTCCATGTGTTTTGAGGCTGTAAAAATTTGTTTATATTGGCAACATTTCATAGCACTGAAATAAAACAGAGCCATGCTTTGAGTTACAGCGGGCTATGAAAAGGTTATGAGTTAAATGTATAAGTCAAACAATAAAAAAATCTATTTGAATGCATGTACAATTTGCATGGCTACACACTCCCTGATTAGGGATTTAATATGTAATCAATAAAACCGTATATTGATTCCCTCAGGCAAATTTTCTTATCATTATTCTGAGATGGTTAAAAATCCCTGAGCACATCCTCAAATTGATTATAATCATTAAGTGGTTATGGTTTAAGTGGTGGGTGAATACAAGTCAAATAAAGGTTGAGATACTGACTGATAGAATCCGGTCACCCCTCCTCAGCTCGCCGCTCAGGTCAGCCGGCCCTCCTGCCAGGATGAAGGAGACAAAGATGCCCTCTCCATCCTCACCGCCAACTATGTTGAAGCCCAGGCCTGTGGAGCCCTTGTGCAGCAGCACCTTCCTCGGCTCCCTGTCAAACAGAGTGACAGCGTCAGGGTGAGGGGCAGGACTGAGAGCACAGGAGAGGAAGGCGGAGACAGGCAGGGAGGGAGCAAGAGAGAGATATAACCAAAAGAGAAAAAAGAAAGAGATAGAGTGGGACAAAGGGGCTGGTTTATATGGCTTATGATCCCTACATATAGTTTATATTCAGCTGAGGCAGCCACACACAGGAGGCCTGTGAATGAATCTTTCTTTTTTCAGTGGAATCCATTCTACACATATTTGAAATTAAATACTTTCAAATAAAACATTGAATCTTTATCTACAATCATTTACTAGCTTAATAAAATGGCTAAATAATCATACAATAATAGTACTGGTAATAAGGATAATGTGGATCAAAGTGATAACACCATAAAGAGTTCCACTGGGGTAACACTGTTCACTAATAACACAACTAGCAACACAAATGGATCCGAATACCAACTGGTTCCCATCACACTTTCCTCTTGACCCTCTTGAACCCGCCTGATCTCATGGAAATGCACACGTGCACACACTTAAAACCGACTCTGATCTATACATTCTCATATTAATCAACACAGACACAACCTCATGCTTGACAGACCAGCTGGAGCTCTGTTTTAGCTTTACCCACTATGACTCATCCTCCAACAGGCTATTCAGACGGCCTCAGCTTTAGGATGCTGGAGAGGCCAAACCACTGCTATGGGCCGTCAAAAGCCTTCTGAGAACATGCTTCAGACAAATGCAAAAACACACTCTAGGAAGCCGCATGAAGCACCCGCACATACTTCCTCGCACACATACACAAACATACACATGGATTCACACACATGCACACAAACGCAGACACATACATGCATGCACACACATAGGCATAGGCACCCGTGCGCACACACACACACACACACACAAAGTCGCCTCTCTTAACAGAAAACGCCGCATGGTTCCCATTAGTGGTCTTCTCTAGCAGTACTCAGCTTGCGGTCTGCAGGAACAATTCCTACTCAATCCCTAATGGCTACGCTCTGAGTTGCTGCTGAGACCATTTTTCCCATGAATGGCAGCATAGGCAGCATTTAAAACATTTGGGATCATACTCATGACTACACTGGAAACAGCCTTGATCACTCCACTAAAATAGATGAAGAGCCATGGAAAATTCTAAGTGGCTTGCTAGCATGAATCAAAAAGTACTTTAGCAAGGCTGGATGGTGCCTTCATCAAGTATGTTTACGTATTGTTAAACATGTAACAGACAGTTCTATCAAGTACATTGGAAGCAAAACAAACTTAGACACTGAGATCCTTTTGTAAAAGCGACGAGTAAGGCTGAATACTTAACAGCAGTGAATAATAGCAACAACGGTGGATCGACAGTATTTCTACAGCACTCCCTGCAATTACTGTTAGGCTTGTTTCTATATGACTGGTCCAGTCAGAGATTCAACACACCCATACTGTGCAGGATCAAAACATGCACACGACTGTCTCCTATCTATCAAACGTTCCATAACCCCTTTATCATGACCTTGAAAGTAATCTTTGAGTATAGAAATACTGCCGTTAAACATGTTCAAAACACTGACTTGTCAAAGCTCAATATAACCTTGCATTCAAGCCTGAGCTTTCCATCCCAGCCCGACGAGGCACACAGATCTCCATGGTTACCTTAGGTTCTGATGCTTGCTTCTCAAAGAGCATTTCCTAATTGTGCGTTCAGGCAAGGTCCTCACCAGCGACATGGAGGATGAAATGTTGACCGTGAACATGGCGACTATGACACATCGCTCTGCTCAGTGCTATTCCTCCACCCAGCTCCCCATCTCTGGCCCGCCACTGAGGGGGGCTACAATTTTAGAAGCTCTGGTGTACGGGCCCTGGTGTTCCCTATCTCATCCTGTTGGGCTGTGATGGGAAACAGCTCCTCTTTGGGCTGTCACAAATCCTCTCTCCCCATCATCACTAGCAAGGCAAGACTTAACCCTCACCCGCCCAAGGAAACCATCTCCGTTCTGTTCTACAGGAAGCAGCCAGAATCACCCACCTCTCACCCCTGGTCGCCCCCTCGACAGGACCACGTTACACCGAAAGCACCAGGGCTGGGAAGTGTAGATATGGAGGCCGTCCAAATCTGATCGCTTAGTTACATGCTGTCCCTTGTCTCTGCTCTGACGTCGCTGTGGGTCCAACCTCCCTACACAGCACACCAGCATTCCTGTCCGTCAGCCTGGCCCTCTGGAGACTAGGCAGACAGATTCCCAGCAGCTCCTTGCTAATTTGTCAAAGTGTAAACAAATTGAGGAGCTCATGAGCTTAATCTGACTTTCAGGCCTGTGCTATGGCCTCCTGAGAGTCGGCGACCTGACCGCACGCCGGACAGCAAGCTTGGTTTTCCTCTCACCGCAGAATGCATAGGCAACCGCGCAACATTCGAGCGGCTAAGTGCAGCGCCTGTTTATTATCTCATTGTTGGTGGTGCTTTCCAAGGGAGTTGCATGCTTGTTTATGTGTTGCTGGGTGAAGAGTTCAGCCAACCATGTAACCATGCAAGCATGAATGTACATAAGTGAAGCAGCATTTGAATGGCCTGGGCAATTCTGTTT
>OMLF01038782.1:9722-19957 GCA_900302615.1 Holocentrus rufus | reverse complement strand
GTCTCTCTCTCTCACACACACACACACACACACACACACACACACATACACACACACACACACACGTACAGTTTGTTCACTAGCCTCATTTATGCAATGATGTTCTCGTCCTTGTTCCTGTTGTACTTGGCAGGTTCAGTGCTATCTCATGTTTCTGCCTCCAGGACAAAGTGTTTACTCTTGTTCTTCTTTGTGTGTGTGTGTGTGTGCGTGTGTGTGTGTGTGTGCGTGTGCAGTCTTTAATGTGGGCGAGTACCGCAGGGAGGCAGTGAAGAACTACAGCTCCTATGACTTCTTCAAGCCTGACAACGAGAGCGCCGTGAAAATCAGGCAGTGAGTCATCATCACACACACACACACACACACACACACATCACTATCATATGTCCTCTTTTTTTATCATTAAACAGTATTAACACACCTCTGTTTTCGTTGTCTTTAGGCAGTGTGCCTTAGCAGCCTTGCGGGACGTCAGGTCCTACTTAACGGACGAGGGAGGCCAAGTCGCGGTGAGTTTCCCATTATGCATTTCATTGCACGTTCTCCACCACGGCACATATTACCGTGGTTTCTTAACCTTTGTCTTTGCAGCATGATTTGACAAATGAAATGCTTTTCTTGCACCTGACCATCTTCTAAAAACCCGCTGTGCGTTCTCTCTCAGGTCTTCGACGCCACAAACACAACCCGTGAGAGGCGAGACATGATCCTCAAGTTTGGCAGCGAAAACGGCTTCAAGGTAAGTGTGGTTACCCGCGGAGGCGAGGCGTGGCAGATACGATCTCTTGAGGCCACGAGCCTGAACTCTGAACCGCTTTCCATTCTTGTGTCCAGGTCTTCTTCATCGAGTCTGTGTGCGACGACCCCAACGTCATCGCCTCCAACATCATGGTGAGTCATGCACCCCCGATTGCACGTTTTCCTCACCATGTGCCAAGAGACGTAAAAACACACTAACTCATTTCTCAACTCTGCGGCAACAGGCGCGTTGTTTGTCGTCTTGACAATCCGCTTGCCCCCCCTGTGTAGGAAGTGAAGGTGTCGTGTCCGGACTACCAGGACTGCAACAAGACGGACGCCATGTTGGATTTCCAGAAGAGAATTGAATGTTACAAAGCCAGCTACCAACCTCTGGACCCTGATCACTATGACAGGTGAACACACACACCTAAACACTGGTCTTAAAGGGTCTTTATCCGTGTTGGTCTTTGGTCTTTTCAAAGCCAAACTGCAGCGATTTCAAAGGTTGAGACTTGAGTTTAGATTTCATATCAAAAGAACAAAACATTACTTAAAATATCCACCCTCCATTTCAAGGCCAACTTTTCTCAGGACAGGAGATAAACCCTTTAGTCAATTCTCTTAGTGTCTTGTACGTCACTGCGCTTCGGTCCCAAAAGGACAGTCCAGAAAATAGTCCATCCGCTCAGTTCCCCAAAGTGCCTCCAAACCCTGCAGCCACCCACCTAAAACAAACTCTGTTGACCTCAATCTGTCCCTTTCCTTCTCCTTCCTTCTCTCCAGGGATCTGTCCTTCATCAAGGTGATAGACGTGGGCCGCCAGTTCCTCGCCAACCGGATCCAGGATCACATCCAGAGCAAGATCGTGTACTACCTGATGAACATCCACGTCCAGCCTCGCGCCATCTACCTGTGTCGGCATGGAGAGAGCACCGACAACCTGCAGGGACGGCTGGGCGGTGACGCCGGCCTCTCGCCGCGGGGCAAGAAGGTACGTTCGGACAAAGACAGAAACGTTTAAATTCTTTAAACGCGGTCAACAACCAATGGGATGAGATAATCCCACTTGTTTCCAATGCAATTTCACTTGACTGTTGAAACAAGGCAGAGTAAGACAGATCAGCCTACTAAGATCAAGAAAATGACACTTGATTCAAGAAAATTCTGGAAACAAGTTGATTAGCATTGGAAACAAGTGGGATTATCTCATCCCACTGGCAGATTTTTGACCTTGACTGAAGAAAAACAAGATTTGAACACTGAAGAGGAGATTGAACTGACTTGGTAACATGCAGATTTTTTTAAGTGTACTTTCTCTTCTATGGATTGAGAAAGCTCTTTGACCTCTTGGACTGATGAAACCATTGGATAAACTAAAATTAATCGTCACCAGCCTGCAGATTAAGCTGTTTCTCTTTATTCCTCAAAAGCTGACATTCTGCTATATGTGAAGGGAAAACAGATTTTTCCTCACTGAAAACTACTCTTACAGCCAAATCTCAAAACAAATTATGGCTCCTTACAGGTGATTTGAGACATCTCCTTTGCAGATGGATGACTGATGGTTTTGTTCCCCTCCTCCCTGCTGTAGTTTGCAGCCGCCCTGACTCGGTTTGTGGAGGAGCAGAAGCTGAAGGACCTGAAGGTTTTTACCAGCCAGTTGTGTCGCAGCATCCAGACGGCCGAGGACCTAGGCGTCCCGTACGAACAGTGGAAAGCCCTCAACGAGATCGATGCCGTGAGTGCCGCCCAAACGACTGACACACACCAGACCAGGATGAAATCCCTGCTGATCTAGCTGTTGCTAACGTGAAACATGATCTGTTCTGGATGCAGGGGATGTGTGAGGAGATGACGTATGACGAGGTGAAGGAAAAATTCCCTGAGGAGTTCGAGCTGAGAGACGAGGACAAATACTACTACCGTTACCCCGCCGGAGAGGTATGCACGCCCAGATTAAATTCACAGCCTCCACTTTACTGCTTCATGAACACACAAAAAATGCATGTTGACAATAGTAGGGGATTTCTTTTCAATTAAAATCAGGGTTCCCACAGTCATGGAAAACCTGGAAAAGTCATGGCATTTTAAAATTGCTCTCTATAATGAAAATAATCACAGTAATCATGGATAATCTTCTATGTAACGTTTTGATGTGAAAGTCTGTTCACGTACTTATAGGTTGTGAATGGTCATGAAAAGTTTATTAAGGGTCCTTGAAAAGTCATGGAAAAGCTTTGAAATTTTGTCTGAACATGTGCGGGAACCCTGTAAAATACCTGTTGCAGTTAAGAAACATTGCATTCGTCTAATTTTATTCCTTAAATTATCACAAGTAACAGCCACGATTAATGATCACAATCCCAGTGTATAATGAATCAGATTTCCATTTTAGACATAATCGTGCAGTGCTAATTTCATATTAAATATTTCATATTAAAGGCATGAAAAGAATGAGATCACACTTGTCAGTGAAAACAAGCAGTAAAAAAATCTTATTTCCCGCCTCCAGTCGTACCAGGACCTGGTGCAGCGGGTGGAGCCGGTCATCATGGAGCTGGAGAGACAGGAGAACGTCCTGGTCATCTGCCACCAGGCCGTCATGCGCTGCCTGCTGGCCTACTTCCTGGACAAGAGCGCAGGTGAGGACTACAACTCCTATAATCCTGCAGGAATATGAGAGGCAGGGTTAGTGATGAGGGAGCCAGGCTGAATCCTCCACGCTGCTTCATCTCACCTTTTGTTTGAATGTTTCCAGATGAGATGCCCTACCTGAAGTGTCCCCTCCACACGGTGCTGAAGCTCACCCCGGTGGCCTACGGGTGCAAAGTGGAGTCTATCTATCTGAATGTGGAGGCGGTGAACACCCACAGAGACCGGCCCGAGGTAATTCCTGATTTACTGATCGAAACCGACCGAGGTTGAATACTTACCACGGCAATCTGCGAAATTCTCATACTTTGACGTCTTTCTGCTTGGATTTTCTTCTTCTGTTTGTTCCAAATAAACTGGGAACGTAAAACGCATCACTTCCTGGGCAGCAGGAAAGAGCGACCGGATACCAAGTGCTAAGAACAGATGATGGGGAAGATTCAGGAACTAGATATTGGCTGGATCACTGTTGTTTTTGTAGCTTTGGGCAATAGAGAAGAGCAAAACTGACATTTATTTATATAAAAAACTTGCAGAATTTGACATAAATGGAGCAGCAGCTCATAATTTTGGATTTGGAAGGTTATTTCTTGCATTTACTGCTTCCATCAAGCCCCTTGGATCTCACATTTACGAAAATCCTCCGCCCTCCCTGGCTACCTCCCTGTATTTCCTTATTTCCTGATTTCTGACCCTGGGTTTTGTACAGAGTCTGTAATCTTTGTTTGAACCCTTCCAGGAGGTGAAGAGGGGTCCTGGGACCCTGCTGAGGAGGAACAGCGTGACTCCTCTGACCAGCCCAGATTCAAACATAAAGAAACCTCGCATTGATGACCTGGACGAGCCACCAATCCAGGAGCTGCCCTCCTCCGGCACCTCGGGCCCGCTGGGCCTCTGCAGCCCCTCACACCTCCCCCTCGCCCTCGCCGGACAGGTGAGTTTCTTTTTAGAGACATATGCTCATTATCAGTAGATTGGACTGTGGTCAGGCTAAAAATGACAACGTATTCAAGGTTTCACCCCAGAATTTTCATCTCAAAGCATTTTAAACATTAGAACATCACTAAACACTAAAACTCTCCACTGAAAGCAGACTGAAGGGTTAGCAGCTTCTTACCCATCTCACAGATTAAACGGTAGAGAAACTCAGAGAAAAATTGCTGCCTTTAAATGAAGAATGGATTGAGAAAAAACAGTATGAACAATAAAAAATCTAATTTAGTCAGTTTATTTGTAGCTGTGGTCTGGCCTTTTATCTTTTATTTGACAAAACGCCACTGATGAGCCAACTTAAACCCTAATAATAATAGCTTGTCATTCACTTAAAAAAAAAACTCCCTGCCAAGTGTGTAAAAGTGCTGCCAATTTGTCGGTGATCCAGTTATTTTCAGTGTTGTGCTGTGACTCATCAGACGAGGCGTCACGTTCCTCCTCACTTCATTACCTGCCTCTGTTTGCTTTCTGATAATCTCTTTATTATTATTACCATTATTATTACACTGCATGCGTGTTCTCTCACTTCTCAGCATTCACACTCTTTTTATTTCCCCTCCTCTCTTTTCTGGCTCCTCCTTCACCGCCTCACAGCACTGGCTGGGCAAAGTTTGCCTGTAAGTACTCGCTCACTACAGTCGGTTGTCTCTCTCTCATCCTCTCTCTCTCTCTCTCTTCTGTTGCCACATCTTGAGTTACATCATGTGCGGTGATGACATTCAATTTAGATTCGTTTTCCCACACAGTCACTCTCACTGATTATGAAAACTCCATAATGCCTCATGAGTAAAGAAAAACCAGGTTGGTGTGCTAAATTTAGAAATATTGGCATATTTCTGTCCATATTATGTCGTCCTATTGGTTATTATTACTAGTTCCATTAATGTTTTGTGCTGTCTATATTCTTTAGTCTTAGTTATATCCTACATCAACATTATATGTACTTAAAACATATCTTAATTACATTGCTTTGAGTGTGCACTGTCCCAGACTTGACCCATGGACAGTGTGGGAAAAAGAAAGGAAATAAAATCCTTTCATGTTTATTTCTGGGGAAGTGGCCTCTCTTGGCGTCACTTCCTGGTTTACATTCCTGTCATTCCTCCTGGCTGTCATCACTGAATTACACCCTGCTGTTTCCGTTTCCATGTTGCTGTGTTACTGTACATGTGACTCACGCTGTCTGTCCTCTTCTTGTCTCTGTTTGGTTTCTGCTGTTTCGCTTAAAGACGAAGCATCTTCCACTATCTGACTGTGGTTTCACTAGTGTTACAAAGGTAAACACGCTGTAGAGGCTTTTGCAGTTGCTTCATAAATTTCCTGCAGCCGCTTCTGGCTCCATCATGGAGGTCCGCTGGACAGATGACTGTAAAAAACAATAACTTAAACCCTCTAACAAGCAGGCTACAAACACTGAAGGAAACTTTTCAGACCATGGAAATAAAGACAAAGGCTGAAAATCCTAGGGGAAAGTTGCCTAGTGTGACTCTAGCTTTGGGCTAGCTAAATAGCCAGAAAAGTACTTTAGCAAAGCAGCTGATGCTAATTTTAACTTGTTAGCTCCAAGTTGCTGCTAGCAATGTAACTTAGCCTATTCTACTGTGAAAATAAGATTCAACTAGCAACTAATGTTACCATGGGAGTACTAACAACTGCTAATGCTAGTTTCTACACAATATGTTAGCTAGTGTGCTAATCATATGTGTTAGCAACAAGAGCAGCTACTACGGCTAGCTAGCTAACAAGTTGACATTATTGAAACACGAAATTGATCATGATCAGGTCCAAATAAACAGTTTTTATCAAATCGGTTGAGTTGGACATTTCGGTTTGTTGCCCAAAAGCTGCACAAGGGTGAAATGTGACTCAAGCACTTTCTGTCAGAAAAAAATACCAGCACCACCCGTCCCTACGCCTAAATCTAACCCGAACCTCTTTTCCTGGCAGAAGGGGCTTGAGGCAAACTGCACCCCTGTGATTAAGAGTTGAGGACCTCCAATATGGCTGCCAGAGGGGCTGTTACATCACCTGAAGGCCCTGTGTAGAAAACAGTTCCTGCTTACATGATAGCGTGTGGTTAGATCAACCAAACTCAGCACATTTCATCTCATACATTTCGTACATTTCATTGAGTCGGTGAAGGGGAACGGACCTGTATGGGCTGGTGCAGCTTGTTCAGGACTTAAGCTCTCCTGGGTGTGTGAAGTTCCCGTCAGCTTCATTCATGTTCACCAGGGGGATTAACTGAGACACACACACACACACACCCCGAGCAGCATGAACCTGTTCACACACTCATGAACTCAATGACAGTTATCACACACTGTCTAAATATACCGGCTTAATATACTTGTGCAGCAACACGGATGACGTAACTTGTGCTTCAGGGATTACACTACATCAGGGAGCATTATTTATCCAATGGCAGTGTCTTTAAAAAAAAAACCTTTAGCTCTTATTTCCCCTTAAATTTACCCTTAAGCAGCTTCAACGTTAGAAAAAGAGCATTAGTTTCTATATTGTGCATCATTTTATACACATTTCCCTGGAATTCAGTAGGACAGATTTGGGATCTTTGGAAACCTCAGGATGTCCACTACAATTTACAATAAAGTTCTGTGGCTTTGAAGCATGCATTTGTAATGATGGGCCCACTTGGGTTTAACTAATAGTTCTCTTTAACTCCTGATAACTATGTGCATTTTAGAAGTTGAGAAGCACGTTTATTAACCTTGACGCTGCGTTTTCTGTTTCTGCAGGACCTGAGGAGGAAGTCATCTGGTTGCCACGACGTCCTGCAGCCCTGCCAATGAGATCGCACCGATCCGTCACCTGACATGAGGGACCAGGAAGAGGCTCAACCACCACACATCTCACGTTGAAGAGTTCATTTCCAAATCTTGATCTCTGAAACGTTGAGGATCGAGTCTGTAAATGTTCTGTCATCCCACACGTGGACTTCAGTCTCCTGCTGGCCTTTGTAAAGGGCACTGACTATTTCAATCCTGTGCTGTCAGTCGTTTTTTTCGAAAGGTGGAGATGTCATTTTGGAACCAAACTCTCCAATCCTCTCCTTCCTCCCCCGTTTCATCCTCATCATCCTCGGACGTTTTCCTCACTCAGTGGGATTGGCGAGTCTCTGCTCTCAGACAGATTTGTACGCAGTGGGGAGTTTGAGACATGCGGTCACTCCGGGTGCGTGTCAGGGCTCAGACGCCTCTGTGGGACTCACTCTGGTTTCTTCTGGGAAGAAGAGAAGATCACAGTTTCCCAGATCAAACTTTTTTTTTTTTTTCCAACCATGCACACTCTTGGTTGCACAATTACTTAAAATAAGAAGGATAATTTAGTTTACAATGTAAACTTGTAGGCATTTCTTTGGAAGCACAGACTCCAATAATTTGTACATTTTTTTT
Organism: Holocentrus rufus; assembly: GCA_900302615.1. Lineage (NCBI taxonomy): Eukaryota > Metazoa > Chordata > Actinopteri > Holocentriformes > Holocentridae > Holocentrus > Holocentrus rufus. The sequence continues at coordinate 12,155 of OMLF01038782.1, read as the reverse complement.
CTAAAATGTGTGCAAAGATTGTAAAGAAAGTCATGATGTTATCCATTACTGATAGACTTCTCTTTATGCTGACCTGCTACATATTGAGCTATTATTTTGCACAGCGAGGATGAGATTTCAACTTTTTATGTTAGTTTTTTTTTTTTTTTTGAGTGTGTGTCAGCTGAACCAAGTGTGTTTGTTGATTTCGTGTCGCTCCATGTAGAGTAAAGGAGGCGGTTTTGCCTTAGAGTGCCTATAGTGCTTGTCCTGCTTCTGTTTCTCTGCGTTTTCCTGCCGGAGGAGAGGCACAGCATTTCACACTATCACAACAACTCACCGCATCATTTCAGTGTTTTATGATATTTATTTTCTTCATTGTCGTGTTCGGTCTTAACGCTTCTTGCTGCTCACTCGAGTGAATAGATTTGATGGGAAACTTTATTTTCTTTTACTTCTTGTTTTGTCTGCTACGCACAAATGTGAGCATCTCTATTTTTGTTATAACAACGCGTGCTGTTAATAATGTAGTTTGTACATGTAAATATGAAGGCAGAGGGATGCTGGGAAATGAAGTTTGTGTGTTCTGGGAGAAATGTTTTGTACTGCTGCGTCTGGACTGAATGGAAAGCGTGATTTCTGAACGGCAGTAACACTTTTGTTAATCCGTTGGCTTCTGATACTTGAATTTTGTTTTTGTAATAACTTGTTTTAATATACTGTTTATTTATTTTTATGTAGCTCTGGTGAGAGGCACCTTGTTTTAACCTGAGGACTGATCTGAGAGAGGCCATGCAGCCTTGACAGGACAATATAGTCTACACTGTAATGTTGTATTTTGCATCTGCTGGACCAATAAATCTACTTCAGGAAAATCATGAATGTTGTCGTCTGTGCTGGAGTTTCCATTGGGCCAAATTCAACATGAGGTTCCAGCTAATCTGCAGAGTACACAGAGTGTTCAAACGCCCTCGTGACGACGCACCTTTTCACATGACGCATGACTCACACACTCTGCTGCTTATCAGGTTCACCGAGAGCGACCGCAGTCAGGAAGTTCCTGTGAAACGACACAGGGCGAGGCGAGGCATCATCTGAAATAAACAAAACAAAAAAACCACAAACAATTAAACAACAGCCTCTCCTTAAAGAGTGATACTGCAGAGTAATTCAAGTTTTTTTTTGAGACAAAATGTTAATGCTTTGGCAGAGAGACTGATCTGTGTTTAGGAGATGTTCACGTTTTTCATTTTTTGAGCAGAACCTCAGCTTCCTTCTTTTATTTTTGGTGTGTCACTCAAATGACGCAAATCAAAGTAAAACCGCAGCATGACAAAGAAAACACTGACTTCCCCCGACTGCCATGCAAAGTGGATATTAAAATCTTTGTTGTCAAAACAGCAGTTCAAAATATCACTGCGTTGCTTTGGTGATATCGAAATCGAAATGAAGTTTCTGATCAACCTGTAGAGCTTCTAGTGGGTGATTATTTTGCCATGATTTTACACTGAGCTGAACTTTAAAAAAATATACTTATAGGTTAATAATTTGTGCTCAAAAGCGGAACATCGACTCAAAAAAGTCAAGAAGTTACAGCTCTGCACTCAGAAAGTCTCTTAGTCTTCTTTAACACTCATATATCTTTGTTGTGTATAAATACGATGCAGATGGAATAAATTTATTCCTGACGTTAAAATGCATCTCCAGTATACACACAGTGAAATGTCTCTTTCTCCACCTGCCAAAAGTCACGTCTCTGTGCACGCCTGCACGCCACTGCGTCTCATAATTTCTATTTGATTTTAAAACACAACACAGCTCGCACTGATGTCATATTCCACTTAATGTCAGGGACTTTCCCATGACTTTACCATACTAAGTTACAGGACAATTTTATTGCTTCCTGCTTTATGTTTTTCTAGGTAAGTGAACAGGAAAAGTAGAGAGTCTGGACAAGTAAAGGGACAGTACGTCAAAACTGCATAGCAGGAAACAGTCGACTCTCGTCTTGAGCTCTGGTCTCTACTCCAAAAAACTCTTGAGTTTTGGAGATGAACCAGTTCCAGGTCTGCTTCATGCTGCTGAGTCGAAAGTCAGCTGTTCTGAGCCAAAAGCTGCCAAAAGCTCCAACATGGCAGACAGGTGACATCACCAGCTCACACTTTGTGAGGCTGCAGGCAGCAATCTAATGATCACTGAGCTGCACTCAAATGAGACTCTCACACAGTTTGTGGGCTGAGCATTTGGTTTCCTGGATGCTGTCCATCATATAATTTTCTCTCTGACTCTCTCTCTCTCTCTATCTCTCTCACTCACACACACACACACACGCACACACACACACATTACATTTGCCAGCCCTCTGAGGTATTTCCTCCAGTCTGAGTCACACTGAGTGGCTTGGCTCACTCTGTGGTCATCGGCGACCACAGTGTGGATGTGACTGCTGTCAGG
>OMLF01038777.1:15535-29057 GCA_900302615.1 Holocentrus rufus | reverse complement strand
CACATACACCCTGGTGAGCAGATGAAAACTGACAGCTAAGCACCTTTACTTGCAGGTGTTGGAACATGGCTGCGTGCCGCGGTGCATCTTAAAGAACCACTTTGAACAGATATTCATCTCACTCTCCGCCCGCTCTGACTCTGTTCTCGTCTGCCTCACACTCTCTCTCTCTCTCTCTCTCTCCCCCTCTCTCTCTCTCTCTCTCGGCCCGCTGTATGGCCGGGTCAGCTGTGTGCCAGGTGAAGGGCTGCTAAATGTTCTCCTGAGAGCAGCCACAGGCCAAACAGCCGGTCTGACGCAGGGATGGCAGGCAGTGAACTGAATGATATATACGTACAAGCTGCACGGGATCAATACCTTGTTAGTCCAACTTTCAGACTATACCGTACCATCCATTAAGGCAAATGGAAGGCGAGCGAGTAAACAACTTCTTAGTAAAGTTATGTGAACTTTTGCGTTATTAATCTGTAAAATACTGTATGGACTTTCTATGAATTAAAGCTTATATCTCAAAACTGTTGATTACATGATGGAGCAATTGGCATGCATGGTGATATAATATTTACCCTTACCTTAAAGTATTTAATAATGCATGCAATAATTAACTTGAAGCAAGAAAGCTGTATTTTTTTGAGAATTTTTGAGAACAAGAAAAAAACCTGCAACAAAATTATTAAAACCATTGTTAAACTTAATTTTCACATACATGCATTTATCTAAATCCAGGTTTACATCTGACCTGTTGTTGGTTTGAAATTTAAATGATTAGTTTTAAAAGTTATAATGAGGTCTTGATCCTAATAGTTTTGATTAAATCTCGGTGTAATTTTCTTTTTGAAGTTTAACACTGCAGTTTGAACATGTAAACACTTTGTCCATAGAGCTTGTTTTGTGCTGTTCCAGTGATGAATAGATTAAGATTAAGGAGATATCACCCTAAAGACTTAATTGTCATGTGTTTAGTTGTGATGCTAACAGAGAAAATTACATGTTCGTCAAAAAAAGTTATTACATCACATAATGAGCTTTCACTCAGCCAGAAAAGTGCCATTTTGGGACGAGTATGGAATTCAAGGAGAGCCATGCCTGGCGTGTCTGTGTGCCTGATGAAAAGCCTGTGTGGGCTCAAAGCATCACTACGTCCTGATCGTGTAATTACATATTTGGGAGCTATAGACAGTGTGGGATCTCTCTGTAGTCTCTAATGAAATGTACAGTACAATGCCAGGGAATACATTGCAACACCAGACGGAGCGCAGCACCAAGTGACAAACTGGTATATATTTGATGCATGTGCTCTACTTTCTATGTTTTTACTCATTTTCCCAACCTCACGGCGTAATATCAAGTGTATTTTTAGTGCAGCACTTTCCATATGCATCCCATTTCATGTTCTCCCTTAATAATAAGTTATGCCTAATGATAACGCATGGGTTCTGGTGCAGAAGCACGCACAAGACATAATAATAGGTTGTCTGGAATAATGGCATTTTGTGGAGGTTATGTAGGAGCACAGCAATCATTCTTAGAGCCATTATATAATATACCAAAGAAGTAAAAATCTGTGTCTCCCTCCCCCTCGCCATCGCTCTCACTCTTTTTCTTTGGTGTCAATGCAGTTGATTGTACAGCTTGGCTGAGTCTCAGTAAGGGAAAACTGGCAGAAGTCCATCAATATGCTATGCTTTTTTTTCCTCATTAAGCCTGTTTGTTTGTGGTTTATCCACAATCCGAATGTCTGTATCTTCTCAAAAAGCCATAAGAAATGCTCGTCCCTTCCTGTCTGCGCTTCCCTTTCCCCTCATTTCAACAATCCCTTTCTCTTCCTTCCTTTCGCTTGCCTGCCTTTTAAGTCACTCCTCAAAGCAATGTATGCCATTAACCAACTGTCAATGTAAGGGTGCTTGGCACATGGATTAGATTTTGATGGCTCTTGCCGTCTGTAGGAGCTGGAGCTGTTCTGCAAAGGCGTCAGAACTTTTTTTTTTTTTTTTTTTTTTCAACCTAACTCAGAGAGATTTCGACTTTTCCCCTGTCATTTTATTACACTTACTTTGGACACTCTGTCAGGTTTTAATGCATCAGAGAGAGAGAGAGAGCACATGTACTCAATGAAGCCCACAAAGAAGCCTCTAAGCACCTTTCCATGACTGAGGCTTGTAAATATAATTGCAGGTTTCGCCTCCCGGCTTTTAAGAAAAGATGACAGGAATGAGTACAGAATGATGATTTTCACTCTAATCATCATGGAACGCTGCAGCGAGTCCAAAGACAAGAGAGATGGACGAAATCAGTCGCTGTGTTAGTGTGCATTTCTGTGTGTGTGTATATGTGTGTGTGTGTGTTTGCCACAACTTAAGCAACTGAATTGCATCTGCCTGCATTCAAATGAGTGACCTTGGTGCGCTCCACTTACACTTAAGGCAGTGATGTTTTGTTTGAACATGAGCTCTCCAGTCCCTTAAGTCCTGGAACACACACATACACACACGCACACACTCACACACACACACACATTCATACTCCTCCATAAGCACACACGCACGCTTTTTTCTCTGGAAACAGTTGGTCCTCGTAATGAAACTAAGTGTGGCCGGGCGGACGGACAAATGAAAGAAAGAAGCTACAGAATCGCTGGCTGTGTTTGCTCTGCCTCCGCTGATTCAAAGGGACCATCTGATAAATTGAGAGGATGGGATATACATAGAATAGCAAGAGGCACCTCTTTGTTGTGCCCCATTCCCAAACCAAATCACACCACAACCCCCCCTCTCTCAGAACACCAACCCAGAGGAGAGAATGTTTCCCTTGTGTGTGTGTGTGTGTGTGTGTGTGAGAGAGAGAGAGACGGGTTGCTAGGAGGTGCGAGTTTTCAGGAGGTCCTGCTGAAAGCAAATGAAGGAGCACTTGTGTCAACATTCTGACGGCAGCGATGAGCCACAAAGCCTCCCGGCCAAACATCCAAAGGCCTGCCTCACCTCCCTGCAACAAGGCAGTAGCCCGCGCTCCCAGAGCCCCTCGCTCCTCCAGCTCTGCAACTTCTTCTTCATGTGTAAATCTCGCAGATGAAAAGCCTTTTCATATCACTCTTGTTTTTGACTTGAAAAGTTTCGGCTGTTGTTGACTCGAGGCGTTTTCTCTCTCGCTGCTGGCGGAGCGGCACCGCTCAGGGTTGGCGCTGAAAATGGGGATTTTTAAAATGGGGGGCCGAACTGCTGATGTGTAATGCAAAAAAAAAAAGGATTGGAGAGACGGGTTGGTGTTTCTGTCCTCGTGCTGCAGTGTTAAATCCTGTGTTCGTGCTGCTGTGGGGTGCTTTGTGTGTGTTTGCATGCGCTTCTGCATTTGTTTCTGCAATAGTATATAGATAGTCGCCTTTATTTAAACAGGTGGCCCCACTGAGATCAAAATCTCTTTCTCAGGAGAGACTTGTATATAGAAAAAGCGGCAGAAGCAAACAACAACCAAGAGAAACAACTGCAAGCAACATATAAAAAAACGGTCTGATCGGTATTTTAAAAAATTGTTTATAGGGAGGAAATCATTTATTTTCAGCTTAATTTAAACATCATTCCATTTGAGAAAAAGCACAATGCTTAAACGCTGTTAGCCTTCACATGAGCTGTGTTCAAAATTGAGATCCTGTGACTTGGAAGCTCTCTGTAAAACTGATCCGAGTGCAGAGATAAGAGGGAAGTTTACCTAGAAGGGCTTAACAATTAATTAAAATCCAATGATGCTTCATGCTTTGTGATGATGTGTGTGACCTTTATATGGATGCCTATAAGCAGTGCTTACAAGTTCAAGTTTATTTAGAGCCCTTAATCACTGTTAACAGTTTCAAGGGTTTTACAGGCCCACCGTTTGGGCTGAACCTTCCTGCCCTCATAGAAAAAAATCAAATGAAAAAATAACAGAAGCCAAAAATGGGAAAATGGAACAAATTTTGGAAGGATCACAAGGCGGGAAGAGAGGGAGAGAGGGAAGCCCCTTCCAGGCTGGCTAGGAGTGCAATGTGTCCCGAGTGGGCAATTATTACAGTAGGGCTGAACAATATGTAAAAAAAAAAGGAAAAAGAGAAGAAAAATATGCATATTGCAATTATTTTGAGAGATACTGTAATTGAGACATGATTTATAATTTCAGTTGAAATGGTAATTTTTGCATCATAATTTTCATTATCACTGTAAAAAACTATTAAAATGATGATAATGTGATTTTTTTCTGGGGTGTGTACGAAACAAACATGTTGTCTTATGTCTGGAGGATAAGATTTGCAGGCCAGTGCATCTCTGTAGCAGCACAATACTTCATTTATAAGCATTTTGTCACATAATTTACCTTTATCAAAAAAACATAAGGCTCCTACAATTTAGATGTTGCACTTTGCCATTCGATAACATTGTGATGAATTGTTCAACCCTGACTTACAGCGACGAGGGAAGAAAAGGAGTGTAAATACTTGAAGACATGACAACACATGGTGCACATGAGCAGAAGTACAGAGCTCTGTTTGTTTGCATGTGTGTATGTTTTACGATGGGGGAGGTAGATTGTCACTCCTCGGTGGACAATGTAATTATTGCCCGCTCACCGAGTCATAAACAACGGAAAAGTAATCACTCTTCCCCATCCGCCTCCCCTTTATTCTCTCCCTTTGATAGCTGATCTTATCATTTGCCCCGTGTATCACAAGCCCCGTCTATGTGCATGCTACCATCATGCTCTCTGTGTGTTTATGCTGCATGCATGCGCGTCTGTGTGTCTCTGTGTACACATGCTGCAGCTCATTGGTGGCTCAGATCTTGGGCCCAGAGCAGTAGCTGGTCCAGATGTTCAGTCTCTACAGCAACAAATGACTTTGGAAACTTTCCCACATGCTATCTGGAGCGGTTGGCTCCGCGCTGGCCTCAAACTTCAAAACAACCGAGCTCCAAAAATAGCCCCGAAGCTCTTAATCATTCTGCAGACTCTTAACTTCTCTGATACTCAGCTCACAGGGCACAGGACACATATCAGCCCCAGCCCAGTCATGCTCTAAGTACCGAAGGCATCTCATGTGTGCTTAGGCCGGATTCACACAGGCATTAAGCATCTGGTTTTTAACTCTTTGCATGCCACTTTTTCCATCATCCTCTCATGTTTACCCACATCATGGGAAGCTCCATTTAGATCAAAGTTTATTTTTGTGCTTAGAGACTCAGGAAATGAGGGAAACAAAACAAAGGTTATAAAGCAAAACCCTGCGGTTTCTAAGAAGAAGAAAAAAAGAACATTCCAAGGTCAAAACATTCTGTGCAGTAATATTTTATTTCAACTATACATGCCGTGTTAAAAAAATCAACAAAAAATATCATGAAACAAAGACCATCATTATTATTTACACATTCACAGTACAACTTTACAACATTATCTACACGCTCAAATACTCTGGAGAACATATATACAGTTGGCCTTGCATCGCCATGTTGCACAGTATTTAAATCAAAAAGTACATGTCGACAGAATCTTGTTCATCTGCACATACACACACAGCTCAGACTGAAATATAAAGGCTTCAATTGAGATTGCAACAGAAAGACCCAGTTCATATTGCAATGTACAAGGCAGTTGAGCACAGCCGGTATGTGATGCTGTTGTGTGTATGAGTGTGTTAATGTGTGTGTGTCTGTGTATGAAAGAGAGAGAGCCCAAACACTGGTTTAGATGACTGGCAGAAAGTCTTTACATACAATCATCACTTGTAAACAAAATGTGGCTTTGGGCTTAAACAGGCAACTGACACTCAGAAGGATTACAGATATCACCCAAATTATGTACCCACTGCTAGAGAAAACCGTCCCTCAGTCATCCCCCTCGGGCCATTAAAAACAATCCCTGTCTCTGTGCAATCCTGGGGAATTATAGATTCTGCATGACCGCTGCCCATGCCAATAGACGGCTTTAATGTGAACACTGTGTTAATACATTGGCTGTGGGCTGGATGTGCTGCGTCGAGCCGACCGCTGCAGACTGCCAGAGCAGCCAGGTCGAGCCACTCTACATCCCACTATCATGAAAATACATTCACTGCATGGCACCTCCAACGTGGTAGATCAACACACCCTTTCTTTTTATTCAACAACCGGCACAGAAGGAGAACAAAAGTCATGCCCAAAATAAATGTTTTGCTCTTGTGTAATTGCTTGTCGGCTAATTTGTTTTCCACGTCACCTCAGTTTGGGATTAAGTAGTGATCTTTCCACACACATCTGGCTGAATTTCAAACAAACGCATCGTATATAAAAATTGTTTATATAGTATATGACGATAAGATACTGAGGACCAACTGACATTGCCAATATTACATACTGTAGTAGATCATTTGTTGAATAAGGCACACAATGCACAGATTCAGGTTCACTTGCCTAAAAATATTTATACTCCTATTTATAAGTATATATACAGGATCTTGTCATTCCCAGCATGACTCATTAGGACACATTGGTAAATGTTGCGTTGATTGTACACTGGCCACTTGCAGGGAAACTGCACAGGGAACATGGGCTGCTGAACCGGCATGACAGATGACAGACATCCAAGTACTCTTCTAAGGTCAGTTTAACATACCTTTTTTTTCTTTTATAGGATTAATGCAGGAAGAAGTCAATATAATCATAGTTTTGTGTTTACAGAAAGCTTGTATTAGGGGACACACTCGTTTGACAGGGGACAGGAGCGCCCTGAAACTTTGAGATCATATACATGGGCAAATCCATTGCTTTGATTTTATATGGAAACTTGATTAAATAAAACAGAAAAAACATCATCAAGGCAAACCATTTTGTTCAAAAGTTGTTTATACTATGAGATGAGAAATGTACTGTGTGTTTTTTTTTAAATACCTTTGCTACATAAAGAAAGGAGTCTCTTGAGCCACCAGTATAATTCCTATAAAGGGGCAGTAGAGGTAAGGGGAGGATTCAGTCCTGGCGAGAGGCGGTTTTCCCATGTTTCTATCCACTCAGCTCTAACAGTGCATTAGATTGGTGCGCACGCGAATGAATCTGTAAGTCTTGGCCTCTGTCTGCACTACAACACACACGCGCACACACACACACACACACAGGCGAACGTGCACGGCCACGTTGGGAGACACCCCGATGTGGCGGGGATGAAACGATGCATCAGAGACTAAAATACACGACAAACGACTTTGTCTAAAACCAGTAGCAGCAAATGTACTTAGTTACATATCCCAGTGAGTTACAGAGAGTCCCTGTCTCAGCAGACTGGCCGACCTGGCCTCACCTTTCGCCAGACACGCTCAGGTTAATACACACAGAGAAACGTGGATTCGGCTTAGGTTTTGATGGGATGGAAAGAAGTCCAAATAAAAGATAATTTTGAAATGGGTGACAGTGACTTCGATCTTAGACAGGTCTTAAGGTGCATCGTACGCCGTGTGGCACCACTCTTGATTGCCAGCTGTGAGGGCCTAATACGTGTGCTGCCTTTACACTGAGCTGCTTTCCAATTCCAACCAACACACACACTCACACTCGTAAACTCAGTCATTTACACTCTTAACTGCTTCCCCGTTTGCGTCCTACCAGATTAAGCTGTTTGTGGTCACACGCGTCTCAAGCAACATGCATACTATGATTGAATTTCCTCTCCTCTCCGCTCTTCTCTTCTCTCCCCAGCCATCTTACTGACACAGGCGCATCTCTCCTCTCTGTTCAGTTCACATTAGTGGGAAGACAGTGCTCAAAGGCAGTGACAAATGAGACCCATTCTTCAAGTATTCCCCTGTGTTGGACCTGGTACCACACACACAGACTGCGTAATGGCCCTCGCCGGCGCCGTAAACCTCATAACCCAACGCGGGAACGGGCTACACACACACACACAAGCCCAGATACAGCGGGGACCAGCAGCAGCAGATTCCCTACTGTCCACTGTTCACGGGCCGGGGCGACCGCGACGAGGGAGGGAGATGGAGACATAGGGAGCCGACAAGCCCCAAGGAGTTATCTTTGGCCACATGTGTGATTTTCCCTTTTTTTTTTTTTTTTTAGTGTGAGTGAATGTGCATATTATTCAAAGCAGGAACACGCCTCAATGCACAAACACACACTAGGCCCTTCCCCATCCTAAGGCCCCCTTGCCTCAGGGCTCCAAACCCAAAAGTCCGAGAGCTCACTCCGAAGTGTCCATGCTCTTTTAATAGCTGTACTTATTTACTACTCGCATCTGTGAAGTCTGTGGTGAAAACCCATTGGGTTTAGGGGGCACGTCCGGCTTTAGCGATGGGGTCCTTTTCAACCCTGTGCGGGGTAGTGAGCCGTGCCCACTGTAGCTGCTCTGTCGGGATACAGAGGGGGGGTGGGGCGAGTGCATTCCCGCCCCCATTGCTCCGCCGTGGGAGTCCAGTCTGGAGGGGGGTGTTGGGGGCATGTAACCCCCTCTGTTCATACTGTGTTGGCGAGACACAGACACCCCCATGGTTACCCCGTTTGGCGAGGTGGAGAGGGAGTGCCTTTGTGAGGCGCTCCGGTGGAGGTGGTACCCCCCTCTCTGCCTCTCCAGGGTGCCCCCCATGCTCAGGCTGCCCGTTGGCGTGGTGGGCGTGGTGGGCATGGGCACATCGACCCGCTTGGTGGGGCTGTGCCTGGGCAGGGAGGAGGAGGGGGAGTACAGGGAGGCCTCTCGGCTGGGCACCTTGGGGGGCACCTCAGTCAGGGCCTCCATGGGCTCCAGCATGAGGTGTTGCCTCGGTCGAGGGGCCGATCCCTCCTGAAAGATGGCCTTGGGGTTCCCTCCGGAGTCATTGAGGTGTTTCAAAAGGTCATTCAGGGTGTTACGGGCATCCACTGACCTCTTCTGGTCTTTCCTACTTCCTTTAGATTCTGTATTTTTCAGCTTCTTTTCAGACGAACGTGGCAGCGTGTCATCTCCATTGTCGTGGTTAGTGTGGTCGTGCGTGGCGTTGGGCAGGACAACAGCGCTGGGGATGTGGGAGTGTCCCAAGGCGAGGTGAGGGTGGTGGGGGTTGGAGTGAGGAGGCGGCGGCGATGAGGGAGGGAACTGAGGGCTCTTGGCTGCGGTGTTGGACTCCTTGCGGGAGCCGCTGACCTTCCCGTGAGCCCTCTCCCACTGGTTTTTGATGGGCTGCAGGCCTTTCTGCTGGAGCACTGGGGTGGACTCGGGCGTGGGCAGGGCAGCCAGCTCAGGGGGCTGACAGCCGTCCCGCAGGATCATGGTCTTGGTGTCACCATTGGGGGTGGTCAAGTCCTTGCCGTTGCTCAGCAGATTGGTGTACAGCTTGGGAGAGTCCATGTTGGGCTGGTACTCCTACGGAAATTAGAACAAAATCAAAATTCAGTTTCATGTTTTGTTTCTGTCATATCACAGGCTTTATGATAAACCTCAGACCCTTCAGAAGCCCTTCTTCCCTTTTTTCTTACTTTGATTCCTCTGTACCTCATTCTACCTCCAGTCCATTCTTTCTCCGCACTTCTATAGTCCTCTTTTCACTCTCTTCCCAATATTCCCCACTCATCCTTTTCCCCATCTCTGGACCAGAAATGAAACAGTTGTTCCTAACCACTCCATAATTTCGATTACCTAACGCCATTAACTTCCAACAAAAACTTCACTCAAATTTGAATCTCACGCTAACAGTCTGCTCTGTCAAATGCTTATTCCCTCCACAAAGCCACAAAGTAGTCTTATGATGTTGATGGAGATGCATCAAGGGTGCATTAGCATTCATAAGACAAACAATACGTGGCCCAATGCATCCCTGACCACCTCTGAGGGTGGTTTCAATGATCAGTGTCTCCAAGACACCTCGTTCACACCTGCACATGGAGCTACCTGCTTGTGATCAGATCACCCGTGACAGATGCTATAACCAAGTGTGAAAGGGGGAAATAATGAAGAGTCTGACATAACACGAGAGCGGCTCTGATGGCTGTACCTTCACAGGGCTGTCAAAGAGGCCATTGAGCTTGGCGAAGCTTCCAGTGGAGTCTGAGCAGGACGGGGCGGACTCCGCGTCCTTGTGGACATGTCGCGGTTTGCGCAGGAAGGAGTCTCGGTAGCAGAAGACCACCAGGCCGGCAAGCAGAGCACCCAGGAGGAAAGCAGCAAACACGCAGGTGATGAGGATGTTCATGTGCACCATCTGGTTGGCCTCACCTGCCTGGATCTCCCACACACCTACAAAACAGCGGGGGGATAGTTACCTTACTGATGTTAACTAATCAGAGTGTTGTGTGAAGCAGCCCTCCCCACCCGACAGCAGAAGTGTGCATGTTTGTGTGAGAACTCAACCATGCATGAGTTTCTGCCTGTAAGCCCCTCCCAAAAAGGTAGCCTGTCAACCAAATCCAAAATACCATATGATTCCGATTCATCTAAACCCAGATGAAGAAGAAACATGGTGAAAATTGGCAGAAGCTGTTAGGTACCCACATCCAGTTCACCATCTGAGAAGTAGTGCTATGTTAGTTAAGAAAAGAAGACTTGAAGTGTTGCCTTGTTCCATTTTCCATTTTGTTTTATCATGCATTTAACCAGCTCAAAGGGGTTAATAGTGCACTCCTTTCTGGGACAGAGAACCAAATCAAATTCTTTGTACAAGAGATCAACCAGCAGGAAGTTGGTCAGAGGAAAGAGGCGTTGCATTTGTCTTCCAGGTGCTGAGACACCTGCAGCTCTACTGGAGATTTGTTAGTAACCACAGACATTGGAAGAGTTAGTCATCCACAGAGCAGCCGCTACAGAGATGTAGTGGAGCAGGGCCGGCCAATGATCTACCACCCAGGGTAAACTGTTACCAGAGCCAGGGTTACAAGATCTATACTGGCAGACTGACAGAAGCTAGGGCGAAACAAAAGAATCTAAAGAAAGAAACCAAGAGTATTGAGTGGAAGGGTTTAATGATTAGAAAACCGGAAAAAAAAATAAGTTGCAAGAAAGAACAGAAATGATTTTCACCATGTAAAAGGAGAAAAAGTAAACCATTAACATGAAAATAAAAGATGCGCAGCAACCTAAATTGTGATTGAAAATATGAGGAGAAAGAAAATGAAAGTCTGCCATGTAATCTGATGGAAACCCTACGAAGCTGCCATTGTGTGTGCACGTGTGCATGAGTACGTGTGTGTGTGTTTGTCTGCGTATGTGTGTGCACTGTGCATTTGTGTGCCTTTGTGAGTGCTGTTGGCAGCTATCAGATAGGGCTCCATGCAGCGTGCTGGCTGCCTCCCTGCGGGCCTTACCCTCTTGGCCCCCTGGGAGAGAGTCTAAAGAATGGGAGGTGGCTGGGTCATCCTGCTGCACAAAGCCTGAGCCGTAGAGCTCTGGACCAGGCCCAGAGCCGGGGCTCTGAGTGGGTATGAGTACTGGGGGGTGTATGGGCCCACTGGGCTGGCCAGTGACTGGTGCAGATGAAAACTCCATGTCTGTGGTGACAAACAAATTGTTAACAAACGGTGCAGACATGTGGGTAAAGCATACCGTTATCATCCCAGTTAGTAGGCATGGGGCAATGGGTACTTTTTGGGTTAGTGTCCAAAAAACAAATCTTCATGAATATGTTGCTTAGACATGAAAAAGTTATCACAGTTAACATTTAGCATATTTTTTCCCAAAGAATATGACATTCACAGATCAACAAAAGTCAATTTTATTTTGCTCAAGACAATTTGGAAGGGGAAAAAAGAGCAGATCTTGAGGTTGAAGGAGAAGTCGGTACACAACAGTAAGGATGCCAGGGGGATGGTGAGATCGAGTGGGCATGCAAGAGGGAGGGAGGAGCGGAACAGGAAGTCATGAGTGAAAAGGAGGAAGTGAATCGGTGCTGAGAAAGAGCACTGATGTCGCCTGGTGGAGCTGTTGCCGGTGACGATGACAGTGATAAAGGTGACAGGAGTTCGTTACGAGAGACGAATGAGCAGTGGCAGTGGTGGAGAGACAGGGTTGGAGATGCTGAACTCGAGGAAAGAAACCATTTGAGTAAAAGATCAAACTAACCAGAGGTAGGGTCGCCAAATGATTTGTAATCTGGCGCTGATGTAGTAGCCAAAAACGCTAAAAGAATTAAAAGGACAAGAAATCAGTATAACGGAATTCAGAGGATAAAACTAAAAAGAAAAAAAAGACTAGACACTAAGAGTGCAGTTTGCTTAGTTTAACAATAAAGACGTAAAGCACTCGCTAGCAGTGTCCTTCTCTCCAGGCCTGTGCACTGGAGTCACTGGATCCCTCTGGTTCTGATCAATACTGAGGTTCAGCTTGGGCCATGTTCAGTTGGTACAAACAAATAGACCAAGGACTAAAAGTAAAATCCATAAAGAGCACATTTACTGGCCGTCAGATAGCATAAGAGCATTTGCACCAGCTGAACATGCCCCGTAGTTGTACATGTCCATGTTTGTGCCTAGCAGGCGACATTAGTTACAGGTGGCCATGTACCGTATGTAGATGTGTGTGTTAATACTGCACATAGAGTCATGTAAGGGGCAAGTTACTGGAGTGGTTACTGGTGTGAGTGTGCAGGCTCATGGTGTGTGTGGAGATGGGTTTGTGTTTCAGCTGTGTGCATGTATACGTTTGTATGTGTGTTTGTGTATATATATAAATGTGTGTGTGAGGTTAGATGGCATGACATGGAGGTGAGAGCCTTACCGTGACAGTCTCCCAGGTGCGCAGTGTTTCCAAGCTCAACGTCCTGCTCATATCCAGTCCTGGGAGAGAGAGAGAGGGAGGAGGAGGACAAAAACACACAAAGACAGAGATTAAGGATAAAACCTGCAAAACAATTTCTTGCTATCTCATCTCGTCATCTGTCATTTCTGCACTGTTTATTGCAACTGATGTTAACTCTGGAGCTGGGGCTAATACTCACAAAACACCAGGCTGTATCCTCTCACAGGCCCCATGAGGCTTCCAGCCACAGTAAGGATCTCTTGATGCAATGCAAGACCTGGACACACACACACACACACACGTGGCATCACAACACCAGGTTTAATCATTTCTGCAAGGTAAGCCATTAACATTTGTGACTGACTAAACATTAACCGCCGGGCATATTATCGTTCCCTTTATGAGATTTGCTGAAAAACAAAACAATAAAGCCACAAACCTATGACCAGCAAAGATTAACCCCCAAGATGGAGTTTGTTTGCGTGGCACTCACTTTTGGCAGGAGGAATGCCGTTCGCATCGGCTCAAGGGAACACGGATGACGCAGCTGGAGAAGGCGACGTACAGGCTGTGTGTGTCTTTGTCCACATGCAGCGAGAGGACGCGCTTGTCATCCTCCCGGCTAGACAGGCACCTGGAGAAAGAGAGAGAGAGAGAGAGAAACAGAGAGAGAGAAGCCTGATGAGTTTTATCAGATAAGTCTGTCTTCTGTTTCAGCCTCAGTAGATCTAATCAGATGTTAGGTGGAGAGATCACAAAAAGGTTTTTCACAGTTAAACAGAATTGTAACCTCTGGCACCCCATGAACATGCACTTCCACACA
>OMLF01038777.1:0-10268 GCA_900302615.1 Holocentrus rufus | reverse complement strand
CCTTTTCATATATTTTTTTTAAAGATCTATTCTTTTACCGCACTGTTTGACTGTACACTTGAACTTTTCAAATACACTTTTTTCCTAATAGCAAAGCCGAGCTCCTCCAGAATACTTTCTTCTCCCCAAATACTGATAAGGGCACCTCTTCGTCGGTCCAGCTTGCAATTTTCCATTGTTTTATTTTTTTTTTTTTGGTGCTGGCTGCATTTGAGTTGTAGCCCTCTAATGGCCGCACAGTGTGGAAGTGTCCTCATATTAATGCTTGATCAATCACGATCAAAAGCTCCTTCTAAAGGTTCCCGGTGCTCAGATTTTAGGGCCTAAATTGGGTTCCAGGAACTTTTTCAGCAGCTGTGTCACAGCCAGTGGAAACAATTACTAATCCCATGAACCGCGTTGCACGAACCGGCACACCTCACTAATTTCTTGCAATAGAAAAGGGCTTTGTGCACTCATGTGAACATCTCTACACGAAAAACGTGAGCTGATATGAGAGTCCGGCTCCACATACTGACCCTGTAGTATCTGCACATGGGGTTGAAGCCGTTGGTGCCGCAGATGAAGACCAGGTCGTCGTTTCTGGGAACCAGCACTTTGATGAAGTTGTGGCACTCGTCCTGAAAACAAAGGAACGACAAGGGAAAAGACACGTTGACGGGCCGCCAGCCTTCGCCGCTGTCGCTCACAGCGTTATCGGTGTGGTGGAATATGCAAGGTGAATGGCTTTTATACTTACTCTGTGTTTTCCCTTGACAGCACACATCTCTCTGTCTGCCTGGCCCGATCGCCATGTTAGCTTCTGCAAATAGCAACACATTGCATTAGACACAGGCAGTGGCACTTCGCACATACACACACGCACGCACGCACACAAACACACAAGTCTTCTTGTTTCCACTCTCTCATTTTACAGCCTGTCCAGTTTGTGATGAATGGCTCAGTATTTTCTATGGAGCCCTTTGAGTGTTTGTGGGTTGGGAGAGCAGCTCCTGGCGAGGATCTTACCCGGTAAGGAATGATCTCATTCCTGTAGGATTCTCTCAGACTCACTAGGTACACCTGGTCTCTGTGGGCAGACACAGCAAACAAACAGCTCAGTGACAGCACGACACAGCAGAGCCAAGCATTAGCTAAGAAAAAAAAGTGTGAATATGGAGACAAAGTAAAGACAAAACAGGGTTAACGCGCAGTGAAAGTCGACAATCTTGCAGCTATTCTGCAAAAATCCGGGTATTCCATATCCAAATTGTCAACTTTTGAGGACAGTCTTAATTTTGCATTGACCAGCACCCGTTCTTGAGAAGGTAAAGGGCTTCAGTTTCAGTAAAAACATGAGAATATCCCGAACTTGACATCAGGAGGTGAGAACAGTGATACATGTGGTGGTGATTACACCGGCTCCAGTGGTGGTTTTATACTGTAGATGTCGAGGTGATTTCCTGCTACAGTACTAGCGCTGGCGGTCAGATTAATCCCAACACACATAAATACCAAAAAGACATGTAAAGATGCCAAGAAATTCCTGACAGAGCATCAGGCTGAGATGATAGACGTCATCCCGCGGATCAATACAGCCCATATACAATCAGACACAGGCCTCGCAGCCACAGATCCAATAACACTAAGAGCTTTTTTTTTTTTACCCTTACGCCACTGTTTACCTGCCAGAGAATGAATGAGTGTGTGGGCGTGGAAGATGTGTGAGAGAGAGACAGAATGAAAGAGAGGGGGAGACAGATAGTGTGTGTGTGTGTGTGTGTGCGTGTGTGTGTGTGTGTTGAGGTTACCTGCCAGCGATGAACAGGGTGTCCTGTATCTTGGTCATCAGCTGAAAGTCGAGGCGATGCTGCGACTCGTTGCCAGAGGGCCGGCCTCTGAATACGGGGTACTGCCGCGAATCTGGGAAGACAACACACACACACACACACACACCATTAGAGGGACAATTCAGATTATAATACAAATAAGTACTTCTCTGCTTTCCCTTAAAGGCTTTAAAGGGATATTGTTGTTATTATTAGTGGTAATAATAATTGTAAGTATAGTAGTAATAGTAGCTGTAGTACTGTATTAGCACTAGACACACATTCACACACTCTCAAAAGCACACACACACACTATTACAGGGAAACTATAATACAAGTAATTACTCAACCGCTTTACAATAAAATGACCTTAAAGGAATAGTAGTAGGAATTATTGTAGTTGTACTAGTATTTCTAATAGTGATAACATCATTGTCCATGGAAGGAGCAGGCACACACTCACAGAAACACACACACACACACACACACACACACACACACACATACACACGCTGCATCGACTACTCAGCTGTACTGATTGCACATAATTATCCTGTGTGGCTTTACAGAAATCCTTCAGCAATGAAATTAATATGATATGACTATCTATGCATATTCCGCGTAATTATATCTGTGCGTCAGTGTGTTGTGTGTGTGTGTGTGTGCGTGTGTCTTGAGTGTGTTTGCGTGTTTGGTAATGACTGCCTATGTCAGCACATCTTTGTTCTCCCAGTTCATCTCAGGGAGGAAAATGGAATCCACTTAATGTTACAACTGACCATAGAACAGATTGAGTTTATTACCATGAATTTGCCGCGCCGGGTCTGAACTGCTGACAGGACTAGAAGGATCTGCCTGTACTTTTCTTCATTTCTGTGACTATTATGCATAACCGTACAGGCTCAATTTAAAAAATGGAGAAGTTTACACTAAAATGCAAGGATAGTTGTTGACTTTTTTTAACGAAGTCAAACTAATTGTAGCTGCACTAATTGCCGGGCTGACTTGTTTGCGGTGTGTGTGTGTGTGTACTCACAATGTGCATCGACGACATCGAGGGGTATGCTGTCCTCGGGGAAGCTGACAGCGAGGAGTGTGTGTGAGGCTGTCAGCAGCAGCAGCAGTAGCAGCTCAGTGAGCAGAAGCACAGCTCTCCGGCCCATGGCTGCTCACAGACGACACTTCCTGTTTCACACTGATGGAGATGTTACCTGGGAAAGACACAAGCGCACGACCGCCGACTTAGAAATAATCACATTCCATTTAGTTACGTTCAGCCACAAAACCTTTACACCGAGAGCCGCGAGTCCTCACCCTTGACGAAGCTCGTAACAATAAAAATAAACATTCCCCCAGCGAGGCCTCAAAACGGCCCCCACAAATGATAAATCCTCCTGTCTTTCTGCTCTTGTGGAGATCCTCTGTGCTAGTTTAAAAAAAAACAGACAGACAAACACAACAGTCGTCCAGTCCGGCTTAGTGCTGACTGAGCTCTCAGTGGCAGGGCTTGGCGTTTCCCTTCTACCTCTCCCAGCATCTGCTGTCCGAGGGAAGGTCAGCCAACTGACCAGTAGGGCGTCTCGCTGTGGGTTGGATGCGGCGGAAGTCCGCTCTGTGAGAAGCGTGGCGGGCCTGCTGTCTCTGTACATCTGTGCTACGATTGGCTCGTCCCGGGCCGGGCTCGACACGCTCATCAGCACATTGCAACTTCATCAACCACCGCTCCTGCTCCTGCTCTGACCTTATCTGACTTCTGTTAGCGCTCTATTAGCTGTTATTGCTCCGTCCTGCGCTCAGTGCCAGGCCGCTTTATTGTGGTGCGATGATTCACTCGTCTTTGTGTCATGAGGATCTAGTGGTGTCCAGTTGTTTTGACACAGCGGTAATTTTTCTGGATTATACTTTGCGTAGCATCTTATTGTAGACGTGATACACCGGCAGCTACGTGGGTAATAATTTATTGTGGGAGTGGCAGGGGTTTAGTGTGTATGTGAGTGCGTGAAGCAGTGCTTTACAGACAGGCTGTGTCTGTGCATATTAATGAACAGTGTACAGTCAAATATTTATAAGCAAACAAATTATTCATGCAGGCAAAGCCTGAACGGATATAAACAATTTACCGGGAGACGTCACACAGGCAGAGGGATGGATTAGCTGGGAGCACACTGAGGCGCGCGCACACACACACACACAAATGCACATACATAGTCACGTGCAGTAATGCAAAGAATCATACACACACACGCGCGCGCACACGTACACACACATTAAGTATTGGCACATTTTTCAATTAGCCCCAGAGCACACCTGCTCCAGTGCTGTCTGTGAGCCCTGCCTGCCAAGCCATTAGTGCTCTGATTGATCCGCACAGGAAGCATGGCCGACCAGCAGCCATCTCCCTGGCCAAAGGCAATCTATGGGCTTTGCCATATTGCTGTTGTCATGTGAAAACCTCGTAAGTCGGCATCATCATGTTAAAACAACAATTTAAGGGCTGCATGTTCCCCTGGGAGCTGAGAAGACTCTACAACTAGGCCGGGCCTCTGAAATCCTTTCAAAACCTCTGTGCTCAAGTCTAACACACGTGGCTGTCGAGCCAAAAACTTTTGGAGATGGGTGGAGAAAACTTTATATCTCCCAACAGCGATCACCAAAAATGTCAATGTATCACCACGGCTTTCATGATCAGCCTTTCAGACTCTTGTCAGCGTACACAGATGTACATGACACAGAAATCGACAGTAATTCCTTAAATCCTGCGTATTTATATACAGAGAATAACGCTTTTGCCAGGCTCTAATAATCCAATTTTGGTCTGGGCAGTTATGATGTGTCACTTAGAAGAATGGAAGTGGTGGTGAAATGGAATCAGACTGATGCCGGGGTGTTTTAGTCATCAACAGTGTGTAATCATAGCTATTCAGCACTCTGTGGGATACTGAGGCCTTTGAAAGAGCAATGTCATTATGACTGTGGGTAATGCAAGGCCCGGGCAAGTCAGCACTTCACCTCAATTAGTCCACTTATTAGTGAAATTAGATGTTTGATGCTTCGACAAGATGGGCAAACAGTATGAACGCGCAAAAAAAAGGGGGCTTCTCTCTATGCCTGGAACTTCAAACGTCAATGAGGCTGCAGCAGCCGCTTCGCTCTAATTTAGATACAAATGAATCTCCAGCCGCAAACGATCCACAGATCTATGCACACCGGCTCACTGATCTATACAGAAGGGCAACTGTCAGCAACTTAATCTGAAATGAGAACTGATGATACTGGTCTACAAAGGGAGACAGTGGGACCCCTTTGGATCTATCGCAGCTACTTTTTACTACCTGATCCGCAAGCGCACACCGAGAACTGAGCCGTGTTAAAACCCTGGCAATAAATTGTCGAGCTTCCAGGAGAAGCCGGGGACAGGAATAGATACCAAATGCACAACAATAGAAAAAAGGAGAGCTATGAAAGGTAAATAAAGCAAGCACCACATTTCAATTCTATAGTGCTATCATACAGCCTGCGGGCTGTGCTTATATCCCAAACTTGGCTGTGCTCGCAGGTAAATCATCTCCCTGGCTGTCAGAATTTACGGTCCCACTCTATATCGCTCCCTCTTAAGCACACACACCACTCTTTTTCTCTTATTCTCGCTCACTAAACAATTGAAGAGAAAAACACTCCAACCAGAGGCAGAGGCTCAGCTCCGATCTCCCATGACTCCTTGCATGGTAATAGCCACACTGCGGAGGCGAAGGCTTTCCTCAGAAACTTTAATGCAAAACAGAAACAGAAGACATTCAGAGGTCAGCGATCTAAAATTACTTCTCAATCTCTAGTGAGCCCAACATGTTTTCTATTGACTATTCCTATACGCTCTCTGGTTCCTGCCCTCCAGTATAAGTGTGTGTATGTGTGCGCCTGTGTGTTTGTGTGTGTGTATGTGTGTATGTGCCCGCGCGCATGCATGTAGGCCTCAACAAGCCTGGAGACGCTGAGCTTGTCACGCAACTCAGTGCCATTCAGCCTTGCTGTGCTCTACCTCTGTTATTACAGGCTTTTCAATGTCCTACAATCACGCACTTTCTCTGCTGATGTTGTTGGCTCAGGCTCATGGTGTTAAACACAGGGGAGGGGGGATGAGGGGGCTGCTGGACTGCTATTTCTCCTGACTAGTGGGTGCAGGGGTCTGAAGCCCAACTCTGCTAGTTAAAGCTGAAGATTTAGTGTTATAAGCACAGCATGACAAATCAACATATACTCTCCTCTTGGGTGAGCCTTCGCTTGAGTATTCGCTCACTTTGCCACAACCTCTAATCCATCACAGCTTCAGATGCCTTTTGCAGAGAAGCCCTGCTAGGAGGAACCGGGGCCAATAACAGGATGGCAAAACAACAGTGATGCGTGAGGTTTCGTAACTTGCTTGTGAATGCGATGGGTGGATGTAATCCCGGCGGAACAATGGCCACGGCTCCTCGAGGCGGCTCGACTTGTCACCCTGCACCATACTGAGCTGTAAACTCGCAGCGCAGGAAATCAGATAACCCGGGAGTTCGATTTCAGGCCTTTCACTCACAGTCGGTGGATGTGTGCGCGTGTGTGCATGTGTGAGCATGCGTGTCTGCCTGTCCGTTTCCAGTTCCAAAATTGGATGTGTCCTATAACATGGCTGTCCCAACTCCTGACACTGGCTCTGAGAAAGTAATCAAGATGCAACCACACAGGAGTGTGAGTCAGCCAGACGATTAGAGCAGCCATCCACACAGGCCCAAAAATGATTACTACCCCTTTTCCCACTTCAATAATAACCACCACCCCTAATCACTTGCTATTTACCCACGGATTACTTCTGAGGGGCTAGGTTGGACTTGTTGATTCAGACGTTTGGCAGAAGGAGAGGGCCGTGCCACCCTAAAAAACGTGCCTCTCCCTCCCTTCTTCTCTACCTTGGTGAGAGGAGGAGTGAAACAGGAGAAAGGCTGCTCTCAGCAGTAGTTCTGCTATAGTGGAGCACAAAGGGGCTAAGCTGCAGGTGTGACCGAGAAACAAAGGGGCTTTGGGCAAGTCAACACAATAGAGCCCCACCCCCGTCCATGGTTCCGCGTTCAGGGGTTCAGGAGAGCTGCTATGAGGCTCCAAAAAGGGGTTAGAGTGTAGCTGATGTCGGGGTACATCATAACCTATTCATGAGAGTGGGGACGCGTAGACTCATAACTGCTGCGCCAGGGGTCAGATCTTTGCTATTCAGCCACTTAAGGATTCAATAATCTGATTTCTGAAACAGCAGTTTAGGCCCCCCATCCAATGACAGGGCTGTAAAGGGTTAATGCCGATCATTGGAGGGTTTAACAGCGGTTGTTCCGGGGTTACAGCTGGCTGTGGTGGGGGTTAACGGTGGTCGTTCTGGTCGCTGGGCTCTGACCCTGTGGTCAGTGAGGCGGAGTGAGACACGCAGGCCAGCTGGGCTGTCAGATAACCCGCTGCTGGTTCTGATGGCTCACCTGGCCGGAGCCTGAGCTGCTGCCAACATCAAGGCCGTGGATTCAATAACCAGGCCGGGGCTCTCCCTGCCATAGAGCCCAGGCACTTCAGGCTTTCTGAGAAACGTGTACAACTCCCCTTTTATGTGCTGGAATCAATTTGTTTCATTTTTATCTCTATAAAAAGGACTGCACTAGGCAATCATGACAGAAATGTTGAGAAAGAGGTGAAATGTTGAGATGAGATGAAAAAGCCTGTTAAAAATACTCGCCACAGGCACACAGAAATAAAAGATGATTGCACAATTTTGATTAAAATGTCTTTTTTGTTATTTGAACACCAGGTTGGTCAGTATAAACCACTTTGAGATGAGAGCTTGGATTATTTCCCTTATCGATATGTCTAATGCATTTATTTTCTCAAGCAATAATCTACTGAGAACATATGGACCAATTCTTAAAACTAGTACAACTACTCACTGAATGCATTCATCCCTCACAAATAAACCTCGCAAATACTGACTCTCTCCGCTTCATTCCACGCTTGACATTTCTATAACAAAACCCTGATTAAATTCTCTCACTCCGGCAATTTTTCACATTTTGCGCGACACTTTGCGTGGGTATATTTCACTCCCTTTTTTGCGCACACAATCCATGCTGCAGCCGAGGCTCTAATGGGTTGCATTGTCCAGGCTGGGGCGTAAAGGCATTCAAGATTTATCCGTGGTAAATCTTTTCAAAGCCTTTTAGTCCACATGTAGGACTGATACAAAAGACAACAAAGCCATGGGGGACAGCGGTGGAGTGACAACAGTGATGGGGCTGCGTTAAATTGCCTCCACCACAATGCATGCACAGGGCTGGGCTTCTGTGCTGCTCTGCCTCCAAAGGGATATGTGCGCATCCCCCAATTGTCAAATCTGTACTATAATGAAATAAGGAATTCAACCCGACAGAGGAAAATAAGACTATAAGTTTAAAGCAACGAGTAAAGAGCAAACCTCAACCCAAACTGCCCGTCCTATTCGACCTTTATGCTGTAATGCTGTGTAATGCCAGCATGGTCCGTGAAATCATATGCACCCTTTTTCTCCAAGTTTATCTGCGATTGCGTCTCCAAAAGTGAAGCCGAAATGTAAGAAACAAACTTCTCGTTGCTGCCTAAAACCACTAAACACAGCTGGTAGCAATCCGCGATGAAATAACACGGGAGCTACGCTGTGACTGAGAGACTGTGGGGGGAAACTACGGCCAAATCTCTATGAAAGGTCTGATAAAGACCGACACTAGCGGCGGCTCTGATTTTACTGTCCGTCAGTCGCAATCAGCGCGCACATTTGTCTAAATTGAGATATCCTATGGAAAATGTGTTCTCAAACTCGTATAGTTTACTTTAAAATACCAAGTACTTGTAAATCTGTCCACTGAAAGGACTCGGTTCAAAAAGTCCATCTCCGGATAGAATGAAAGCCAGCATAGCCTGAGATCTCTCCCCGTGTTAGATCCAAGGTCCACACTATCAAGCTCCAACACAAACAGGTTATCCTATGAAAATGGCACTAAAAACACATACCCAACAATATTTTACGCACTTTACCAACAATTGCAAAGCACTGGACACCTACCTTGAGTATCCAAATTCACTCATGAATGGGGCAGTCCGATACAACCTCGTATTCCTTTGGTAATCCATTTAAGAAAAAACAACGATCATGTAATATTCCTGTAATTTTATGCTCCGTTCGGACCCGCACTCCTCTCTCTTATCCACTTGCGCATAGATTTTTTTTTTTTTTAACTCCGATCGCCAGATACGTGCATTTTGTCTCTGTGACTGCTGTGTGTCTGTGCCCGGGCCCCTGAGCTCTGATGACTGATCTTCAAAGCTCAACCGGGATCGCACAGCCCCCTCCCTCATTTACCAATATACCAGCCCCCTTTCCACTACTATTAACTTTGGGAACCAGAGGGAAAACACATAAACATTAACGACGCGCTATCCTTGCGATATTGCGCACTGACTAGATGTATAATCAGTGATGTGGTGCTAATTGAAAATAATAAAAAAATAAATTAAAAAAAGGGTGGGTGAACTGACCTCTAGAAGGTGATCACCATAAGACTGAATACAACAATCAGTATAAACGAAAATCAGTTCTATTTACAGCATAATTTATTCCTCTCCATATGACTGTAACTTAAAGCAGTTTGATACTTGTTTCTAAAATAGATAAGACACCTCGAAAATAGCCTGTGCATTTCGGACTTCATACATAAAGATTTCTGTGAGCCTCAAAAGGAGGGGAAATTTGCTCCACAAATAAAGAGGTGGGAAAACAGTTAGACGGCTTTTACCATCCACTACACCCTGCATCTAACCGAAGAAGGACGCTTCCAAACTGGAAATGTATTTTTAACAGCTGTATATACCCTGAATGAATAGCATATGCGATTGAAGCACAAGTAAAAATAGTCTGGACGTGAACTATTTCTGTCCTGCAACCATCACTTTTGCAGAGCAGCCCAGCGACGCGCTTTAAAGAAATCTTGTTACTCTCCGCCTGCAAAGTATTTTCCTTTCTAGTTTTGCCTTCGACTTTCACTGCGTACCGCGGAGCGACAAAGTAGTATATCCCGTTTTTTTTTTTTTTAGCTGCGAAGGAACTCACCTCATTGGAATTGGTTATTGTGTATCCTTAGTGTGTTGCTGTAATCCCAAAAAAATATTATGCGCGTCGTAGTGAATCAACTTCACTCCGGGCTCGGAGAAAAACAAACTAATGCACGGCAAATGGTGTAATTCGACCCGTGCTAAGTCAATCCATCCAGAGAAAGAGCCGCAGCCTACCAATAAGCAGCGCTCTTGCTCCAGTCCCTCCCCCAGTCATCCATCTCTCCTCGGTGGGGTTTGGGCTTCTCTGCTTTGCTCTGGCTTTCCTCCTTTCTTTCCTACAGCCTGAAGAGAAAGAAAAGGCAACCCCCC
>OMLF01038776.1:19180-42790 GCA_900302615.1 Holocentrus rufus | reverse complement strand
AGAGGGCATTGGCTTACAGTCGGATGGTGGACGGACTCAACGAGTTCAGGTGAGGCCACGACTCGCATTCACCGGCTGTGAGTGACACAGACAAACTTTGAGCGCGCGTCGTTCACTCCCACATCTCTCATGACATCACCGATGTTGAGGCTCACAGCACCTTGACTCCCAAGAGTGGGAATCTCTGCCCCAAGCCTGACCCCAACAATTTCACCTTTACACTCTTCCTCTTGAGTTACACAGGGCCCCCTCTTCACTTCGCTGATGATTTACCCGCAACCAAGCTGACAATCAGCGCTTGTTTATTCGATCCACTGCAGGAGGATGAAGGCGAGCTCAAAACAAAGCTTGATAAGAAACACTTTTAGTGCACTTGAAACTGCACGCGAATTAAATCTAAGAAATGTTTGGTTTGGTTTGGGAGACTCTTGAAATCCAAAGTGACTTTGAAAGTGCAGGACATCACACACACGAGAGATCTTTTGCTTTTTTGGTGTCTCTCAGTACTTCATCTCACACTCGATGATTTGAGACGGAGTTACCGCGCACTTTAGATAACTGCGATGTCCTACAACTGACATCAGGACCTTTAATCTCAAATGAACTCCTGCAGTCCAGTGTGACTCCAGTCGTAACAACGTCTGGAGGCAGACGGCCAGACTCGGCTCGCTCCACCTCACCTCACCTCACCTCACTGTAAACCCACTTCTCATTCACTACAGGTTCTCTTCTCTCAGCAGCAATCATTCAGGACCCATGCAGGTGTTAGATTTTATGTTATAATTTATGGCCATATGTAATTAGTCTTGCACAGCCATACTCTGATTTTGTTTCCATTGTTCATGGATTCTGGGCTGTTGGGTTCAAACCATTTGGAAAAGAGGCAGCAGCAGGCATTTGCAAAAATATATAGCATCAATCTATCATAAGCTAACTTGTCCAATCAGGGAAACGAATCGTATGATATAGTACGAAAGCACTAAACAAACTGCAGCAACTGTGATGGTGAAAGAGAGCAAGAATTTCAGCATGTTGCAAGAATGTCACATAATTTTTGCAAAAATCTGCACTGTTGTCCTTTTTCTGTTTTCCAGTTCAATGCACTGTAGCGTCCCCCTCTCTTCATCACCTTAAAACGCTGCACACAGTTCATTGCAGGACGCTGACTCTTCTGGCCATTTTAGTTTCTTCCCGTGACGCAGTGGTCCGAGCCCAGATGGCGTTCACAAATCAAATGAAATTGATCTTGCGAGATCAGCTGGCTGTGAAGGGTTAATATGTAATATGCCGCCGTATTTGGCCATGTCGCATAAATCAAACCAGTGTGTTCACCGCAGATAAAAACATGTTTGTTCCCACTTTGCCCACAGCCGCACTGACAATCGCTGCCTGCCTTTATTTATTTTTTTTTTTAAGCCAGAATGCTCTCTCACTTTCACTGTGTTTATTAGTGCCAGACTCCCAGTCACTCCCTGGCGGTTCACCCAAAGCCAACATCTCACTCTCATTCAGTCTCTGTATGCACTGGCCAGACTCTCCTCCTCTCACTTTGTGCCTAACAGGGCCGACACCTTCACTCTGCTCACTGCGACGCAGGAGGAAACCCGACATTAATCTGCTTCTTGGAAGCGCACGGTAAACTTGAAAGCCAGATCGTATATTTATTTTCTGTGTCTCCGCACTATAAAATCTAACGAGGAAATATCCACGGAATGTAGTCACAAGAACGGGCTCGGGCTTCGTGTATCACTCATATTCTGGATACCAGTCCTTAAAGCTCATCATGAGACTTATTCGCAGTTCAAATGGCTTCGTTTCCTTGTAGTCAGGTGATTGAGTGTGGGGTGGAGGAGCTTGGATGAAAGGCGGGGGAGAGCGAAAGAGGAAGGAGCAGCAAAGGTAATGGACGGAAAGGATTGGAAAAAGTGGCTTGAAAGTAATATTTTATCATCAAGCAGATGCAGAGGCAAGACAATACTGATTTTTACTTGCAAGGGTGATTTTTATTTATTTTTTCATATTTTTTTCAAAGTATTGTTGTACAGAAACGAAACTACTAATTTTAAGACAGGCAGACTACCTGCCAAACTGGTTGCTAGAAAGCTGTGCTGTAGGTAGCCGGTTAATTGACATTTTTCACATGTCACAATGTTCCCACTGTCAGCCACCAGCTAAAACTGACCACATCTACATCTACTTATCATAGATGTTCACCAGGGCGTCTGTAATGGCTCATTTGGCTGAGTTTATCAGTAAATTTCCATGAAGTAGATCACTAAATGAAAATTTCCCATACTTCTACATGAGGCAGCTACACTGGCCTCGTTCTCACATGCCTGTAATTCCATGAACTGTTTGTTAATGATGGCAATCTGTCTACCTGCATTTGCACTGCATCAACCTAGATTGTCATTTGTCACAGTGATGTGACACAGTGTAAAAACTGTGAGATATGCATGATGGGAAATCTTTAATTCTTAGTAAAAACACCCTTGTTTATAGAACAGCCAAAGTTACATTGAAACAAATTTCAGTACAATACAAAATAATAATAATAAAATGAATAAATTATGTGTTGAAAAGTTTCTGTATTCTTCCAGACACTTTAGCAGGAATTATCCAGCATCTTACAATATATCTTGACATATATGCATGTTAAATTGTATAATATTTTACATGCAAAGGAACCCAATCTTTTTGATATACTTTGTTATTCTTTGTTATTTGGGGTTTGTTCTTCTTCAATTAGATTATTAATCCAAATGCTGTTTGGCAATTTTTCCTTTATAGATTAAATGTTAGAGGTGCAAATTAAAGTTTAAGGGCTAAATACAAGAGAAAGTTCTAAGTTCGGAGAGTTATGGTCGTCAGTCAGGTTTTTCCGTTACTGGATATGAAGGTAAATTAAGTTTACAGGATCTGTGTGTGGAATGTCAGGGATCACAGGGAGATGAGGTGAAACAAGGATTCTGCTCCGGTGACCGATGTGGTGTGCTGAGGCGTGTCAGAGCAGTCGGTGATTAATGGCTCCATATCACGGTCCGTGTGTGCGGGTGGCATGATGTACATAGCCCCTGACCTTCCTCGTATGTTGAGGTTGCATTCCTATAACTTGAGCCAGAACATGGTAATTAATAACGTGCACGGCGAGAGATGCAGAGATATATAGGGTGAGATAGAGAGGGAACACCGTGTTCTCTTCCTATTTGAGCACACCGCAGACGGATCTGTGGTTGCAGTCTGGCTGCAATGCATGCTGGGGGTTCTTTGCTTAAGGGCTGTGGGCAGTATAGGTGAAGCTGCTTTGTTGATAGTTTTGCAATCTACCACTTACTTGACAACTAAAGCATATCTGTCCTCTAGAAAAAATGTTGTTGAACTAAATCAAGAGAAAAATAGTTAAAAATAAGTATAAAAAAAAACTATCCATTTTGTGACGTCATCTAATACATCACATGACTACAAAAACATACTGCCGATTAAGATAACAAAATCGCTTCATGCAACTAAATTTGTTTGCATGGAGGTACGGCTGAGACCTGTAAGATAGTATGAATTTATGGTACATGCATAATGCACAAGACTATTTATTTGTGCGTCGTAGGCAGCGTGTGTATTTGTGCACGACTGCCTGCACCAGTGCTCTCACTTTCCCCACACACACACACACACACACACACGCTGGCTGGCACTTCCCTATCTGAGGTCCCCCCATTGCTGCAGTCATATGCTTGTTGGCAGCCAGCCACAGCAACCCAAGCCTCCTGAGTGGCAACCCTATCTACCTCAGACACTGGCCGTGAGCACCAGAATAGTAAATAATATGTCCGTGCCAGCAGGAGGAACGCCATTGCCCGGGACAAACAAAATATCTTTAAAATCTCACCTTCAGACAGCAGCTAAATATACGCAAGGCCAGTCTTGGCTTTTGCCATTAGGCTTTTGACTTCATGGAACATTACAGAAGGGAAAAGGCTAGAAATGTCTCTCCTTGATGCTGATGTTGCTCTGACGTAGTTGGAGGGTGGGCATGCACGCATACCCACGTATGCAGGCAAAGATAAGCTCATGCTCTTAGCTGAGGCATGTGTACGTACAACTTGCACTGGCCTATATTGGGACTACGTAAAGGTTGCAAGTTAGAGCTCAAGGGGGAGGAGTTGTGAAATTGCTAAAATCAAAAAACAAGATTTTAAATTAGAGCAAATAAGCATTTTAATGTATCGAACAACTCTGTGAACTGGCAGGCACACTGTATCCGTTTCTTCATCTTTCAGCTCTTTTCATGTCATGCTAAGCTGTTTCCTGACTGGACATGCTTTGAAAAGTCAGCTGCTGAGGCCGTGCCAAGGTGGAAAATGTTTTTGGAAAACAATTGCCCCGGCGATCATGTGCTGACAGCCTTAGCGGTCTGATTCCCACATACTAATGAGCTGCACACGTTGTCTGAGGCACCTTGGATAAAAGTGGAGCACAGGGCACGTAGACGACACCACTCACCTTTTGTCTCAGGTCATCTGAGAAAACCACCTCAAAGTCTCCCTCTGCAGCCTGGTACTTGCTTGAAAATTGTTAACACAGCGTCCAAGTTGTGTCAACATGGTGGTTTTTAAGGCTTGTGGATAGCACTGTGCCAGTCCCTATTATAGTTTTAGAAGAAGTGAAACAGGATCAAAGGCAGTTAGAGATTTGACTGAATACAGATTCAAATTTACACTGCACAGTTAATCATGCATATTGTGATTTATTTTACAAAAGTTGAAAAATATTTAATTTGACTCTGAATTCCCACTTATTTGTGCCAAGATATTAATGTGTAATCTGATGCAAAACTGTGCAGCCAAACCAGTAAGGACGAGGCCACTGGGTGTTATTCATCTCCATTTCTGTATTTTGCAACAACTTTTGGTAAACCCCAGCGGGGCGTAAAGCCAAAGGCCTGTAAATGAGGTCAGCAATATATGTCAGCAATGTATAAATACGTGCCTTCTGTCCTGGTGTGGTTTAAAACTGGCTCAGCAGCCCCACACACCACCTTGATTCCACGTCACAGCCGTGCTCCTTAAAGTTCACCTGAACAGCTGGTGCGGGGAGGGCGAGACTGGATCCCCTCCTCCAGAGCTGGCTCGGCCTCAGACCTCTGCCCATAGGGAACTTTTAGTCGATTAATATACACCAGACGCAGCAGGGTCAAGTGGAGCTTTGAAGGGTCAGGGATAGCTCCACCCGTTCATAACACAGGAATGAATAAAGCACTATTAGGTCATTTGATGCTGCGGTCCAACTGGCAGATCATCTCCGCAGTGCTGACAGTGAGATGGGGAGGGAATCGTCGACCTGTTTTGGGGTGTATTGAGTGATGAGCGACATTAAGTCCATTCTGGCTTGACCTGCTAATCCCTGCCATGGAATCCAAACTACCCAGCACCCTGTCAGTCAGAGGACGTGTTGAGGGGTTATATTTCTGAGGAACAAGGGCTTAGTGATAAAATAACTCATTGCAGCAACTGCTTTGCAATGCACTGCAATTTTTTTTAGTTCTTCTTTTCACCCAGTGGGTACTTCTCCTTTTGCACCTGCAGTAAAGACTTTCTTAGGTGTGTTCTTGCTCTCCTCCATGGAAAAACACAGCAACTCAAAGCAGCTTGATCTCCGGGATAGCAGAGTTTCCGGTGAAGGTCGCTGTCACTGTGATACCGGTGGTTTCTCTCAGCGGGCAGCCTGGCAGAATCTGCCCCGTCACCGGGGTCATTTTAGGTCATCCAGGTTCTGAGTTTGGTGCAGAATTAACCTTGTTTACAACCTGAGACCGCCTGCCGCTTCTGCCTTACCAAGCAGCTTAAAAACTAGAGCGAGCTCGGGACACAGCGCGGCCCTGACGGGGCTATACTTTATCACAAGGTCCTGTGAGGAGACGGCCTGGAGTGACTGGAAATGACAACACTGCAAAAAAAAAAAAAAAATCAATCTCAACAAGTCATTCAGTCTTAAAGTCTTGTTTTTCTTAAAGCGAGTGAACAAAAAAATCTGCCAGTGGGATGACATAATCCCACTTATTTCCAGCGCTAATACATTTTGTAAGAAAAACACGGTTGTAAGTCGGAATTAGAGATAAAATTATTAAATCAGGTGGAGATTTTTTGCAGTGTAAATGTTCAGTTGGCCTTTGCATTTATCTTTGCGTAACCCTGCTACGCTGCTGTTTCAGTTTTTTTGCTGGACGCTGCAACTGTGACATGCTCTCAACTTCTCCTGCATAAATTGTATTGATATTCCACACAGCAGCAGAATTACGACAATGTCTTGTCCCCTAATAAAAACCGACACCTCTTTTTGATTGACTGTGTAGCCATCACACTGGCTAACCCAGAATCCGGCGTCTGTCTGCAGGAGCAGGTGCCTGTTTTACTCGCTCAGCTTACAGTGCAGCACATATTTCAGCTGCATTAAAATCGCCCTGATTCTCCGCATTCCTCGGGCTGCAGAGATTCCCCTCTGCCTCTGTGTCAAAGCTTGGCCGGCTGCCGAGACATGCTCACCATCGCGCCCCACCACGTTCCATTGGAAACTCCAGTCCTTCTCAATGGACAAATGCCCCAAATGAGGCGCACGCACATAGACATAGAGGCGTACTCGCACATGCATGCCCACGCAAACACACATACACTGTACGCAGGGGTGTGTGTGTGCATGCACGAGTGTGTGTGCGCAAGCATTTCTGACTTTGACAAACAGACACACACACACAACCAGGGTCTCCCAGGGCCTCATTGCAGACAGCGAAGCTCTGTGAACTGAGATCTCTTTTGTTCACCCCCAGAGACAATAACATATCTGTTCTCTCCGTCGCTGTTTTCTGTCTTTCTCCCCTTCCCTTCCCCTTCCCTTCACTCTCTTCCCTGCCCTCTTTGCCCTCCTTTCGCCTTTCTTTCTCAACCCACCCCTCCTCTTTCCATCCCTTCCCCTTTATCTCTATCTCCCCCTGCCCTCTGGTCCTCCTTCCCCCTCCCCTCCTGTGCAGGACGACCATCTGTGACCTGTACACCATGCCCCGGGTGGCCGAGCCCGTCTGGCTGACGATGATGTCTGGAGCCCCAGAGAAGAACCAGCTCTGCGGACACTTCATGAGGGAGCTCTCCTTGCTGATGGAGCAGACCTCCAAGAACCAGTTGAGTGGCTGTCTATAATCACATCAGGTCCTGCTGGTCATGTAAGATCTGGAATACTGTGGGAATTTGAGAGGTTGTATTCCAGGTTGCAGAAGCCAGGGAATTTGATCAGTTTTCTGGGGAAGCCAAGAAGCATAAGCGGAATTGTACAGAAATATACCTGGATGTATTTTCAAACTTTTTCACACTTTTATGCATGGTGGTTTCCTGCTGCTTTTGTACATAATATGGCCACAGAAACCCAAGCAAGCCTGTTTCTGAAATGCAAATCAACATGAAGAAAACCAAGAAGGAGTAAAATGTTTGTCAGGGACAAATTTATTTATAGAAAGTCATGATATTTTACATCAGTGGCACAGCAGGAGTCCTGCAACAAACATGTAGGGCAGGAGAAAACAGATGAGCAGAGAGGCGCGTGGTGGAGTGCTTTGATTTCCACTTCTGGACACAGAGGCACGTCGACACAGATACACACACACACACACACGTGCACTGATGGGGAGGAAAGATGCGCATGAACACACATACAGAGAAATGTTATGTGCACACATGCACACACACTTTTGCACTTCCTGGTGAAGCTTATCAACACAGAGACACATGCTTGCACACACACACTACTCTTTCTCTCTCTTGTGCTTTATTTCTTTCTTTGTCACTCTCACACACACACACACACACACACACACACAGAGCCTCAGAGGGAGCTGTGAATGTTAGGATCCCTGCCAGTCTCTTGCCGGTTATTGTTGCCATTACAAAGCCACGCCAAAACACTGCTAATTGTACACATATGAATTGGTAGCAGGGCCTTAATTGAACATCCCCCGCTATTCAGAACAGTTGATTTCAGTGGCATTCAAGGAGCTGCATTGGATCAGCTTCTTAAAGCTGACCTTAAAGTAATAATCCATGACATTTTCATATAAAAATGTGTCTGAGCCAGTTCATGAAAGCTTTTTCACTTTTGCATGAGTAAATCTTTTGGCACACTGGATTTGATGCACTTTGCCTTTCTGGCAGCAGCAACAACTGGCTGAACTGACAAAGAAAACAGTGGTGCCAACAAAAACTCAAAGTTCAAAAGAAAATGTAAGGAAATGACTTGGAAAACAGTAGCTGCTCTGTTTGATTTTAAGTTGAAACGTGATCTCTGGGAAGTGCAAAGACCACTTATCACCGATGATGTCACCAGAATCAAGAAAATAAAAGCCCCGGGACACTGAGGATGGCGTAGGCGTTAAGACCCTTCACTCTACTCCGTCTTCTCAAAAATGTCTAAAATGTTGACCGCGAATAGATGTCACGCATCTCCATGGCAACCACTGGAATCACTTATATCAGCATCACTTCCCAGTTCAGACTTCACGTCAGTATTTCCACAGCTACTGGCTATGATGACTGCCAGACAACTACCTCACTTAACACCGATGCTCCAATGAAGCGTTGTGTCTCCTTGGAAACCACAGAAATTACTGTGTCGCATTAGTTTTTAATCCAGGCCTGAAGTCACCGTTCCCATGGCTGATAGTCGGAATGACTATCGCTATTACAAATGCGCTCCAGCATGTGATCAGACTTGACCACCATGACACTGTGAGTCATGAGACAGGAAGGGAAGTAGACACTTGTGGTCAAGATTGAGAAGTGAATCATGGCAATAGAGTGTGTGTGTATGTGGACGTGGATGTGTGTGATGCTGAGGGCGGGAATTAAAGTTTGTGCGTAGGGAGAGAACCTGACCGACAAAGGCCTTCTTGAGGGAAGGAAGGAGAAAAGTTCATGTCAGTTTAAATCAGTTGCTGTTTTTTCATTAGCATTTTATTCTATTCTATTCTATTCTATCCTCTAACCAACCTGTCTTTCTAAATTCCAGGTTCCTCCCCGCGTTGTTGACAGCCATCCTGACCAATCATCTGGCCTGGGTGCCCACTGTAATGCCCAATGGTCAGCCTCCAATCAAGATCTTCCTGGAGAAGCACTCCTCCCAGAGCGTTGATATGCTGGCCAAGACACACCCCTACAACCCACTATGGGCGCAGCTAGGTGAGATGATCACACACAATGGAAAGCATGCAGCTGGTTTGGGAGTAAAATATCACACCTGGTCTTCATTTTGACTCAAGCTCCAACAAGAAGACCAGTTCAGACAAGCTCTCAGCCTTCTGCTACGTGAATCTACTGACTCTTAAGTTTGTATTGTCCTTTTGGTGTCTCAATTAACATTGTTGTAGTGCAATGCCATATAATGCAAAACCACACATGGATGACATGCGCCCAATTTGCAGATAACGGTGTTTTTCTTGCCGTAACGAAGAGGAAACTGTAGGGTTAATTAGGTTCTGGCAGTGTTAAAGGGAGTGAAAATAGTGTGGAAATTGAATAAGGTCGTGAATAAGGTGTCCTCATGCAGCCTTGCTGGTGAGAGTTAGGAGCATCACGACGGCGTGTGATGGAACATGTTGCGTCAGTGGAAGTTTCTGATGGAGTGCAAATGAGAGAATAGGTCTTGATTTAAACATGGATATAGCAAGTAATGACATGCTCTGAATATCAGACAGCTTGAAAGGTTAATTGAGTTGTCAACATTCTGATAAGTGCAATGGAAAACTGTTTGAAAGTCGGTCAACAGTGCCACCCAGTGTTCAGACTAGAGAACTGCACAGGAGTCGAACAGAAACCCCAACACTGCTTGTGTAAAATGTCAAAGTTACTCATGCTCCTTTCCAATCTTTTGATGTCCCCATGTTTAGGTGACCTGTACGGTGCCATTGGTTCCCCTGTGCGTCTATCAAGGACAGTGGTGGTCGGCCGCAAACAGGACCTGGTCCAGAGGCTTCTCTACGTCCTCACCTACTTCATCCGCTGCTCCGAGCTCCTGGAGACCCACATGCTGGACAGCGCCGAGGATGAAGCCATCGTCATGCCCGGTTCCCTCATCACCACATCCCTGAGGAGAGGAGAGGTGGAGGAGTCAGACTACGTCCTGGTAACCGTCCACAAACCCAGCGGGGACTACCTGTCCCAGGGGGTCCAGGGCCGGCAAGCTGAGGCTGAGGACAGCAGCTACCCCTCGGACAACAGCCTCCAGAGCAGTACCTACACAGACACGGAGGTCGAGCCCGGTGCCGGGGACACGCCCAAGGAGGAGGATGAAGATGAAGACGAGGAGGATGAGGACAGCAGTGAGAGTCAAGGGTCCAGGAGCAGCGTGGTTCAGACAGGGCACAGCGAGAGTCACTGTCGGAGCCAGGGCGCCGTGCCTATCATCAGGACTGAGGAGACAAGTGAAACCAGGGAGCTGTGCAGGGAGTCCGGTAGTCCGCTGCACACTGAGGCCAGAGTGGAGACGGTGGTGCACGTGGGTTCAACGTCTCCCAGGGAGCAGGTCTGTGCGCTGGATGCAGAGACCAAGGGCAACCTGGAGCTCCTGGTCCCATTCATACCCCCAGCCCGAGCAACAGACTCATCCCCAACTCCCATCAGCTCGGACGGGATGGACTCCGAGGCAGAGGCCGGGATGGATGCAGGGGTAGGGAACCAGCCCATCAAAATGCTGGCTCCCCGGACCTTGGGTATCTCTTTGGAGAAGAAACCTCCGGATAAGAACCTGCCTGCTGCAGTGCCAGTACCAGGGATGCCAGGAAACCCAGCAACAGGGCCCATGGCGTTGACACTGACAGAAGAGGAAGAGCCGCTCACGAAAGTTACCTTTCTCATCGGAGACTCGATGTCTCCGGAGTCGGACACTGAGAGCCGTAGAAGGAAAGTGGAGGAGGACTACAAAAAGCACAGAAAATACCACAAGGACAAACAGCTGCTGCTGTCTCAGCAGCAACAACAGCAACAGTTAAAGCATCATCAAGGACAACATTATCAACAGCAACAGCAGAAAGGAGCAGATTCAACGACCAGCAACAGCAGCGCATCATCAATGGACCAAACCAAACAGACCAAGGAGGCTTCAGCCTTGCAGCGGGTCTCCAGCAAGATGGCCCAGTGGAGCGACTGTATGGACTACAGGGAGTTTGATGAGTATTTCAGTGTAGAGAACCCTGTTGAAACCAGGACTATAGATGATGTGGCAAAACAACGGCAGGACGCCAGCGCCACGGACAAAAAGCACAAAGAGCTGCTGGACCCCTCGGGAATTTCTCTGCCAAGTGGCATGCGGGGTCCCGGCTTTCAGGGTGCAGTCCAGAGTCAGGGTTTCGGTTTGGTTCTGGGTCTTAGTTCAGATAGTGGAGAGGTAATGTCCTGCACAACAGGGGACAGGAAGGGCGAGGTCCAGGGCAGGTGTAGGTGTGGGTCTACAGACTCTGCTGAGACCTGCTGCTACTGCAGGGGCTGTTCTGCTGAGCAGGACAAGGGCATCGTTGTGTCAGTCGCCGTCCCACAGGACGGCAATAACAGCAGCGACAACAAAGGGGACCAAAAGAGGAAGGCGGCGCCAGTCAACGACTGGGAGATCCCGCGTAACGAAAGCTCAGACAGCGCGCTGGGGGACAGTGAGAGCGAAGAGACGGAGGATTGGCAGGAGGAAGTGGTGGTGCCCTTCCCTGGGTTAGTAGGACGACACACACAACACACACACAAACACAAACTCATTGACTTCCTCCACTAAGCTTTATTTGTAGTCAATAAAAACAACAATAATACGAGGGAATACGTGAAGACAACAAATGCTAATGACCTATTCTCCCTCATCATTCGATAAAACATTTTTACACAAATGTCATGCCGTATTTTCCATTTGCAGGTCAAAGTTGGTGGAGAACTACTCAAAGCCAAGCATTGCCAATTTTGGCCGGAGTCTATTTGGAGGCTACTGCCCCACCTACGTGCCAGACTTTGTACTGCATGGGATGCCCAGCGATGAGAAGTTACGGCAGAGCCTCATGTCTGAATTGACCCATGCTGTACAGGTAATGGATCGAAGTGTTTTGGGTCTATTCACTTGGGAACTTTTCACTGCCAATACAGTTTGCATTTAAATTTACCATTTTGCATGCATTGCATTGGCTGTAATGAGCACTCCGTCCTTTTCCACAGCATCCAGTATTGGATGAGCCCATAGCGGAGGCTGTCTGCATTATAGCAGACACAGACAAGTGGACTGTGCAAGTGGCCAGCAGCCAGAGACGGGCCACAGACATCAACAAGCTGGGGAAGGAGGTCCTGGTGTCCAGCCTGGTTTCCAACTTATTGCACTCAACCCACCAGCTCTACAAACTCAACCTCTCACCCAACTTTGTACGTTAACACCCTTCACTGTTCCTGTTTGTGGATCAGGTGGAATAAGTTAGCTTGATGGCGTTCTGTCTTAAAAAGTGATTATAAGGACATTGATTTCATCATACCTATTCCCTGTTTACTTCTGCTGCCAGATTTTCTTGCCACCCCATCTGATATATTCCCAGTTGCCTTGGTCACATCCCTGAATTATAATTTCCCAACAAACCATGCATGCTCTTATCTCCCTCCTCTCTTCCAGTGTATAATGCACCTTGAGGACCGTCTGCAGGAGATCTACTTCAAGAGTAAGATGCTGGCAGAGTATCTGAAGGGCCAGACCAGAGTCCATGTCAAAGAGCTGGGCATGGTCCTAGGGTAAGTAGTCCTGTTTATTCCCACCTCACAGATGGTATCACGCTTTTATTTTTTCAATCTGTTATCCTGCCTTTTTTGAAAAATCCTGAAAAGCATAAGAAATCATGACAGTTCAGAGAAACAGCTGTGCTTTTCAGAATCCTCTTAAGCTATTTCTTGCAGAATTTTTCACAGGATACTTGCTTGGGGGTTTATCCTGTTCTGACATTTGATCTGCTGTCCTTCCAGAATTGAGTCCAGTGACCTTCCCCTGTTGGCTGCGGTGGCTAGCACTCACTCTCCCTACGTGGCCCAGATCCTACTGTGAGACCGCAACAGCACCGAGGTCCCAAGCAGCTAGCCGACCGAGGAAAGACTGGGTGGTGGTGGCGCTCGGTGGCGCCCCACTGTGGCCGGCCGTGCTCCATGGCTGCCCCAACATGGCTTCCTGCCCTGTGTGCTGAGGCTACAGGTTTCCTTGTTGGACCACGGCCATAGCCAGCGCCTCCCCTCATCACAGAGCCGGTGGCTGCTGCTGCTGCTGCTAAATTTGGTGCAATAGTGACTTTGTACCACTAGGGGGAGTCAGAGACCACAGTCGCACAGATGGAGAAAGGCTCTGCTGGTGACTGAAGCATCCCTGAAACGACCTTCTCCTGTTTTTTGAATGTTTCTTTTAAAACAGGACTTTTTTGGACACAGAAGCCAAAGACTTTATTAATTTTTCCAGTTGAGAATGGAAATTTAAGATATCTCTAATAACTTTTTTCCTTTTTTTTTTTTCTTTCTTTTTTTCGTACAATCTTAAACCCAGTCGTAGGAAGCAAAAGGACTACATGTTTAAGGGAATGGAACGGACATTTTTTAATTTACTTTATGGTAAATATCATTGAGGATATTATCAATCTCACTTATGCCAATTATGTCATTTTGTTTATCTTCATGTATTTGTTTACAAGCAAACTTTCCCTGAGATATCTCAATGATAATTTCTTTATTCTTTGTTAAATTTACAATGCACGCCTCCATAAATTTTGATTTTAAAGGCTATTTTTCGGGCCATGTGGGCGTGATCGATGCACACAGTGATTTTTAGTTCTCGACAAAC
The DNA here is from genome assembly GCA_900302615.1 of Holocentrus rufus. Classification (NCBI taxonomy): domain Eukaryota; kingdom Metazoa; phylum Chordata; class Actinopteri; order Holocentriformes; family Holocentridae; genus Holocentrus; species Holocentrus rufus. Next base: position 28,924 of record OMLF01038776.1, on the reverse strand, counting down.
TGGTTTTGAAATGGCTAAAAGTGGCTTTGACATTCTTATCATAGGTACAGCACTACCTCAGATCTTAATATGGGCACTGGCTCCTACACGCATTTACAGCTGCCCCATAGAAAACCCTGAGGTATAATTTTTATGCTATTTTAATCAGAGGAATGTCAGCTTGAACTGTGTGCAGACTCTATGCTGTGTTCTTTGCGAAAAAAAAGGGAAAGACTGTTTTATTCCTTAAGATGATCGTTGGTCAAAAAAACAAACAAACAAAAAGCAACAAAAAAAAACGACATATTTTTGCTTCAGAATGTGATTCATTCAAAAAAAGGGCCCCTTTCTACTGTGGAAAAGCTAAAACATGCATTACCTACATCTATTTTAAAACCAAAATGCTGAAATATTTTCACACTTTTATAGCTTCGCCACCTTCATATGATGTTTACGGTGTCTCACGTTTGCTTCAGAGACGGGAGTAGAAAAAAGAGTCGGCCTTACAGCAGGTTCAAATATGTTATCAGTTACACACTATTTTCAAGCATCTCATGTTTGGATGACGTTTGTATTCACAGTACCACAAAATGCAAAAACATAAAACTACAGCAGCACACTTATTCATTTTGTTTTATTTCACCATTCTGTAATTTTCCATGATACATGTGTGATTTTGGAGGTTATGCCATATAACCAGGGTGCGATTTGCTCGGTGGAATCGGGCTCGCGGTCGCTCTCCCACCCTCTGCTTTTTTGGGGGTTTTTCTGCCTCTGAGCACAACATTTCATCTCCGGTGGGGCCACTCCGACCTCTTTGTTTATTTATTATTTTTAATGAAAGCCAGCCGCTGCAAACATTAAGACCACTGCAAATGCATCTATATTCTCTCGGCTCTGTGGCAGCCAGAAGTGACTGCGTTATTTTGTTTTGTACTCTGTCAAAAGCAGAGAAGAACTCCGAGCTTCAGATTTAGGACTCGCCCCTGATACTATATGTTGGTAGCCCAGCAAATTTGCCTCCATGGCTTGGAATTAGGAGCAGAAAGACAAAGTGTGAATTTAAGAATGACTCCATTAACCCGGCTCAGCCAGATTTAACCTGTGAGTGGTTTCTGGTGAGCAGCATTATTTTAAGCTGTTCTTTGTTGGCTATCACGGCGTGACAAATCCCTTGGCAGTAGCCAAATTTATACAAAATATAGTTTAAAATTAGCATGCGGCTTAGGCTTCTTGCTCTCTCGCTCCCTATCTTAAATACTGTATGTAACAGAGCTTGTTGCTAGGCCTTAGGTGTACAGTGTATGCCAAACTGTATGCAATTGATAGCTTATATTGCTATAAAATTCAGGAGGAAATGGCAGTTTTCCCCCAGGGGACCTTGACAGTCCACATTCAAAAATCCCCTCAAACTCTTGTTTCTTTTTTTAAAATCCAAATCGCACCCTGAATATAACCCAAGTCTTAATGGACGTGGCATGAATGCATCAGAGGCTTCTGGAGAACTTGTTTTGCTGGTAAAATTGATAAACATGCTTGTTACTGTATGGAAGATGCTCTGCTATATCAGCCTACATTTTGTACAACCCTGCCATTATGTTAAAAAGGTATAAATTTATATCTGCTTTTCCCTCTTTGTATATGATTAAATTATTTAGTAGGTCATGGTGTGTGTAACGGTTCATGTAAATTGTACATACTCAGTTTATTTCCATTTATTTGTACAGATTGTCTTTAAGAATTGTCTCCTCGAATTATTCTTTTCCCAATTTTATGGGAATGTTGTGCAATAAAGATGCCGATGCTAGGAATTTCAGTGTCTCTGTGAATGTTTTTAATCACAGCATCAAAGGGGGGAAGATCCACTTTAAAATATAACTTCTTTTATTTCTTGGAAAGATTCAGTCTTGACAATGTGTTCCCAAAAAAGGCTTTCCCAAAACTAGAAACAAGAGATCCAAGAGCCATAATTCAGATTAAAGAATTCATGAGAAAGTGGTGGAACTCTTTTACAGTTTGTAGGCAGTTCCCAGAATGACTGCAGAGGGGAAATAAGCACATTTTCTGGTTCATACCTCTTGGCACTACATTGAATTAAAGATATTTGTGTTTAATAGTGTCAAACAGGCACTCTGTGAACTTTAAGTCTGGATCTGATTCATTCACAATGAAGCAGCTCAGGATTTGTCTCCTGACATTTCAGATTAAAGGCTTCGGTCTCTGTGCTCCAGCTTTTAGGAGAGAATAATATTTTTTCACAAATGATTAAACTTTCTAAGATTATAGAATTATAAGATTTTGTTTTAAGTTTAACTTCCTTTTCAAGTTGTGATAAATGATAAAGTAGCATTTAAACCCGACAAAAATCAGTTAATACTGTTATTTAGGCTGACATAATTGATCGTCCCTATAAATTCAAAGTATGGCTTATATACACCACAGAAAAGTTCAGACTTAAGCAAACCACATGAGGATTGGTCGTTATAAACATTTTTGTTTAGATTGGTGGCTGCATACTTTATGCTGATCTCAAACTAGATGACATGCCGTAATTTACCCGCTTTTGAATTCACCACTACAGCAGTGGTTGTGACTCCACCCTGCCCGCCGCACAGCAGATAAAACAAAACGAGCGAACCACAGTTATGCAATAGAGTAGTGACGCAGAGGGCGAACCCACGACTGGTAGTACATGTGCAAATCTCACCATGTCCTGTCAGTGTGTACATAGCGGGAATTTAACTTTACCGACCATACTAGCGTTTTGCTTTATTTCTGCTAATAGCAAGCTAATTGAAGAGGCGATTTCAGAAAGATACGACATCAAAAGGTACTGCTGGTGAACCGTGTGATCAAACTTTGAAACCTGGAGGCGCAGGATGAGGAGAAATGCGCTGAGACTTGCTGTATTTTTGCAGTGTTGGCTATTATGGCCTTACCTCACAACTGCAGCTGTAACTGTTAAATAAAAATGCATCAGGAAGAGGAGTATGCTTTCCCATTAGACCTGGATTTGTGTGATCTGTCACTGCTAAAAGTGTCTGGAGTCGACTCCACAGGAGTCGGCAGAGGGAGAGTCTGTGCTGCTTTCAGGGGTTCCTCGGAAGCTTCGGCTCCCCGGCTCGAAATGTCGCAAATGCAACGTGAAGAATCATCTGGTGCACATGAAGTCATGTCTTTTACGTTTCTGGCAGTGGCAACAGTTATTTGTTTGAAATAGACAGCTGAAAAACTGGGTAGTAAGAATGAGCAATGACGACCACCATTGCCTGCCACCTGCAGAAACTCAAACTTAATCAATAGAAAATTCACGGAAAAATACATTTGACCTACTGGTCACACTGTAACACTGTATTTCCGACAGGTGATGACGGGAAAGTACAGGACAAACACCACTGCAGCATCAACAAAGGTGTTGCCAGACAAACAAGCAAGAATCATCTCAAAAATGATCACTCTGATGCATTGCCCAAAAGTCCTTGTGCATCTTTTGTAGCATAATGAATTAATTATAGGATAAAAGTAAGCTATATGCACCATAAGTTGGACTTCAGTCTGAATCGGTATGAAATGCTTTGAATCAAATCATTTTCAAGTCTAAAAAAAAAGACCCAAAAGTGTGGCGATCTAACAGATGACAATGAATTGCAATTTTCCATGTTTCAAAAGGAAAGTGTTTCATAGTGGATATAAAGAGTTGACAAATTTGCCCAAACAAAATTGAATTATGGAAAAAAAGAAAGGAAAATAATTCTCAAATTTGTCTTGCCAACCGTCAATCGTGAGTCGACCTGAACCTCTATTTAAGCCACAAAAAATAAAACATAAAAATCAAACACTATTTGTAATCACCATATTTCCGACAGTACATGAACGCAGCATCAGTCTCGGCCAGACAGATGTCGTCAACTCTCCACAGTCAGACCTGGAGGAGGGATCTAAATCTGAACTCCTGGATCCAGCAAACGCTAGCTACCGAGGTGGACGCTTCGTTTACCAAAGATGTACAGATTTCATGACAACAAGTCCGGCAGATTTCGTTCTCTTTCTCTTTTCAGCTGTATCAACTCTTTCCCGGATACGCAGTAGCTAAAGTGGAGTTTGTTTGCCTTCAAGAAGGAGCTACCAGACCGTTTGAAGTTAACTCCTCCATCCATGCTCGGCTGGGCGAGGGAAAGAGCAACGGGGATGTGAGTTTGTTGAGCCCGGGTCGGCTTAACAAGAGTTGGAGACGTGAAAGTGAGATTAACTAACGGTGGGGGAGAAGTTAAGTTTCTGTGGCGGATTTGAACCGGCTTAAGAAGTTATGAAAATGACCGGAGCTATGGAAACTTCCTTCAAACAAGCTTTGAAGAAACCGCCCTCGCTACGGACAGCGGAGGTAAACAAAACTCTCCTTAACTTAATTAGCATCGCTTTGCTAATGCTAGCTTAAGTCAAACTGTTGCTTCACCTCGCTGCAGGGAAACCCCATTCAGCTGTCAGCTCGGGGCAACTTGCCTGAAACGGCTCAAGTTGCCTATAGACGATCAGAGTATCATCACATGCTGTTACAGAAACATCACTGTATATCGTTATGTAATCAAAAGAGACTGTAAAATTAAATTATCAGTTCTACTCAAGTCAGTAGACGTCTGTATAGCAAAAGCATGCAGTGCTTATGCAATGCAGAAATAACTAATTGCAAATCAAAAAAAGATTGTAACTCGACCACAGTAGTACAGGACAAAATGTATCATGGAGCAGTGCTTTCCAAAGTGGTGTTCAGGGACCATATTAGGTCCATCAAAGGGCTCCTTGGAGTCCCTGACCAAATGAAAGAGAACTTTTTTCTTTACTATATTATTCCCTAGACTTGAAACAGTCTGAGGATGTACAGAAAGGTTATTGTGATCAGGGAGTTCATGCTACACTGTTGTCCCACCTATGGTATAGATAATTGTTAAATTCTGTACTAAATCTATTCTAATACTAATCTTAAAGCAAAACCCTTCTCAGATGGTGGTTTCTGGGAAAAAAAATTGGGTTAACGTCCCAATGGGTTTCTTTTTCTGTTACGTGATTAAGTTTGGGAAGCCCTGTTTTACAGTACTGCATACCAGGCTTGCAAATAACTTAGTTTTACAAACAAAACATAACGTCATAGGTTTCCATCAGGGAGCTTTTGGCTAAGCCCAGGAGGTTGTTTCTGTAAACTTTCGTTTGAATGAAGCCAGTTCAGCCTAATCACTGCTGCTTTCTCATCCCACCTCCCTCCTCCTCCTCCCTTCACCTCTCTGCGCCTCCCTCCCTCTCCTCCTAACATGAAGCTGTGGAAACACAGCTGGCTTGTCATTGCTTTGGCTACGCTCTCTCCCCAAAAATAGCTTGCGCCGTACTCCCTCCCATGTTCAGCTGCTGGTAATAGTTTTGAAGTGCAAGCACTTTTGAGAGCACAAATGGTGTTTAAAAAATGGTTTAAAACTAGCCAGCCTCCAGCTTTGCGCTACACCCTTGAAAAGGCCCTTTTTTTTTGGCCGTGATCCTCTGTTTGTTTGTGTGTGCATGGTAAGTAGAAAGCCTCTTTCACACCTTTCAGAGAGGGCTTTTGTACGCAGCCAAACAAACCATAACAACCATGTTTGGTCCTCAAACATATGATACAGTCACAGCAGTCAAGCAGAACTGTGATCCGGTAACCAACCGCATGATGCCGTGAATAATTTGATAAAGTGACTAAATTTGGCCGATCACCCGGAGTACAGGAGGGGAGGAGCGGGCATGTGGCTGTTTATTCTTCATTTCTGTGTCCTTTTCATATCAGGGATACTGAGGAGTCCCTGTTCCTTTTCTCAGGATTTAAAACCAGCAGTGCTACGGTATCTTAGATGAGAACAGGCAAGGTGGAATCCTTCCATGTTGTTTGGCATAATGTTGGGATGTGAAACTGTGATGAGGGAGGAAGCACGAGGGAAACCATGAGTGCTGTTCCCTTTTTTTGGAGGGTGTCAGAAATTAGCCAGATAACTTTAAAAATGTCTCTAAATATATTCTAAATATACGTACCCATCACAGAATAACCGAATCATATGCATTCAAGTTTGGTTTAACAGATTGAAATCACTATAATCTCCACGGTGTCAAACTCTGGTCCGGGGACCCTTGCAGGCCCCAGGGATGTGAGACTACTGTGTGGCCTGTGGGCTGATTAACAGGCTGCTATTAAGCTGCATTTGCACACAGAGGAAAGTGACAGGAGAGTCGTCTGTGGAAATGAGCCCCTGACGCTGTGAGGATGTGGTGTGCAGCAGAAAAACCGCAAAAGGTATTCAAGTGTGAGCTCTTTTCTCACCCTGGTTGTTTATGTGGTTGTTTACGTTTTGTGTTTTCGTTCTGAAGCTGGCAGACTTTCACAGGTTCCCAGAGCGGGGCTTTTAATCACTAAGACATCTCTGTGCATCATTTCTCAGAACGGTTTTTAAGCTGAAGCGCTCACCATCAGCAGTCATATTGCTATTCACCAAGAGACAATGCTCCTTTTTACCTCTTCAATTATAATAATAACCAAGATTGATAATCATTTGCAAAAATAGAGATGTCACATGTATCGAGACTTTGATACCAAGTCGATAACAACATTTTGAAATCAGTATCAGCGGCATTTAACACATCCTGATACCGTCCTGTGTAACTCAGTGTTGTTATTGTAATGCAGCTCAGCCTGTATGTTTAAATACTTGAAACTAAATTGCAGTCATGCTTACATGACTGTAAATCAAAGTGAGAGCACACAATCTTTGTGTTTGTTGTTGCAGCAGGACAGTTCATTCTGTTCCTCTGATTTTAAATAGTATTTTGTTGAGCCGCTTTGTAGCTGTGGTCTATATGTTTGAACACTTGAAGCCCATAAAGTTCCTGTTTGCTTGTTAATGTTTATATAAAGGTTTTAAATGAAGGAGCATGTGCCGAATGGGATTTCTTTCTTCTTTTTTTTTTGCTGTGGTGTCAAATCAGGTATCAAGAATTCCACCAGTGGTGGTTTCAGCTACCAAAATTGCGGCGTCCCGGGATGCCGAGTCACAAGACCTTGCCCGACAATCAGGATTACCATGTTCGCCACAATCGTGCGTCACTGAAGGCCGTTTTGCTTCAAGACCGCCGGCGAAATGCCTTGAGTGTGAGCGCTCTAGGCGTTGTTGTAGGTTCGTCTGTCCTCCACGGTCAGACTCGCAGATGTTTGGCTCGGGCCGGTAATCTCTCCTCACCGCAGGTTTTAAGGCCCTTCAACCTTTTCCAGTTTCTTGAGTTTCCATCCGGGCTCTGCCCTGCTTGCCCACCTCTCCCGGTGCCATGCAGATGCCTCTGGTTGTAACAGGCAACAAATCACGCCCGGTGATTTATGGCGGTCACGGCGTTGCCCAGCACAGATTGGACATTTATGGGAATTCCAGCCATTATAAAGCCACAGTCACCCACTGGAGAGGGTGAGTGAGGGAGGTAGAGAGAAAAGGAGAGAGAGAGAGAGAAACACAGAGACCTAAGCGGTGGCTGTTTGCTTTCTAAGCAAGCAGACGAGCCGCCGCGGACAGAACAGGAGATGCAAGGCAGAGTGTGGTCGACGGTGTATTTTTGGAATCCCTATAAAGAAATGCGTTTCAAAGGAGGCTCTGTGTGTGTGTGTGTGTGTGTGTGGAGAGGCTGTGTTTGTTTCTGCATAAGTCACCAAGGAAAAGTGGTTTGCTTAATGCTGACACAACTCGGCAAACTGAAGTTGAAGGATAATACCGGTGTTATTTTGAGTTTTTACAGTTGGTGCTCATCGTCTGGTTCTCCCCCTCTCCTTTACATTATTCCTGGTTGTGGCTGCGCACAGTCAGCGCACTTGGAGACATCCGGCCTCGTTTCCCTCCCTCCACTTGCTGCCATTCAATTTTGTCCAACATGACGAGCTACCTCCACAAATTTGAAGCTACAGAATCCATCACAGAAAAACTTGATTTGGTTTGACTTCCTTGTTTTGTTGTTACTTCATTATCCTCAGTTCAGTGTTTTCTTATCAGTGCTGCATTATCTTAAATTGTGCTTCCTGTCAATCACACAGAGAAATTAAAGTCTCTACCAGGAAATAATACCTCAGAAACATGTCACCTTACACACGGTTTCACATCTGTGTTTTTTTTATTTTTTTTTATTTGGGGCATCTTTATTTAGCTGCTAGTTGGGACGAGTTAATTTCCAGTTTTTGACACCATTGGAGTTTTTAAAAATGATGAAAATAAGTAAATAATGAAATGACATAGAACATGCATTGCACGATGTATGAGGAAATGTAACCTATACACAGATAGAGGTAAATAGGCTGCAACTCTGAATGAGACTCCCATTTAAACAACAACAAAAAAATAAAAACCCGACTACTCAGTCGGTCTCAACAGCTCAGGTTAAAAACAGAAGCCAGCCTCCTTGTCTAGAATGTGAAATTGATGCCTTTTGGTTCGAGGCGTTTCACTCAAGTATTGACTGGTTGAGGTGAAGGATGGAAGTCACTGTGGGGTGTGGGAACAGGAGCGTTCATGTAGATCTGTGTATGTGCATGTGCATGTGTGTTTGTCTGTGTGATTGTGTATGGGTGCACATACAAAACATGCATGTATAATTTGTGTGTGTGTGTGTCATAGGAAGGTCACAAGTGTATGTAAGAGGCAAATAGTAGGCTATGCTTGCATGTGCATGCACAGGTGTGTGTGTGTGTGTGTTAGAATTGTATTTCAAGCACATGTCAAAACATATCTTCAACACCACAGTCTGATGTTGGTTCACTTTTCACAGGCATCTCCCATTTCTCCTTGGAATTCTTACTTCATTAACTGCCATTTAATTACAGTTTTGCTTCATTGATCTTTCTGTTTTATTGATATGTCCTTTGTGAGTCACTTTCCAACTTTTTTTTTTTAAGTGCTGCACAAATCAAGAATATTTCTGTTATTCTTTCTCTCCAGCGTTGCCTGGGGCAGCGTTGTGTTGTTGGTGTTGGTGGAGGGTGCGTGCAAATCCCTCCTGTTGCATTTCATTTCAGTGATACACACAACAATAGGGAGGGGAGTGGGTATCGGCACATTGGCAGAACTGCACGACAGTAGTAATTATAAAACAGGTCATTTCAGTCGTGTCGTCTGATTGGTCAAAGGTGCATTCCAGACGTGCTGATAATTCTCATAAAACACGGCTGCTGGCTATGCCAACTTTGCGGTAAATCGGGAGGTGATACTATTTCCTGCCTCCCACTTTATTAGGACATCATATATTACTCACTTTTTTCTTTTTGTTTCCAAATATAGCACATCTTGGGGAAATATAGAAAAAAGGATGGGATTTTGAAAAAGTAAACACTTTAAATTGAAAGAAAATGACACTCAAAATGTCTGCATTAACCGTTTTTGATTATTTATTTATTTAATTAGAATAAAATTAGATTTTTTGTAATAGGGTCCCTTTAATGCTTTAGTGCATGACCAAGCTGCGTCTCTGTCATTCATAATCACAGAAAAAAACCTCTACTGATAGGCTGTTAGTTATGTATTATGTGCAAATACCTTCCATTTCGTCAAACATTTTCAGCAGACACACACACACACACTCACACACACACACAAGCAGCCCTGCTGAAAACCAGTTTTACAGTAGAGCTGTTTTGACTCCAGGCCCGAGGGCTCGTCTTCAGATAATCTGACGTAGGCTGAAGCCGACTGTCTTCTCAAACAAGGCCGACACGTCAAAGTATTGATC
>OMLF01038771.1:97213-113915 GCA_900302615.1 Holocentrus rufus | reverse complement strand
GAAGATTGCGGTTTGTCTCCTCTACTATATCTCCTACAGTAAACCAACTTTCTCACATGCAACGCACAGTGACAGCACAATGGTTTGCTGTGCATAGCTATGTTTTGTAAGATTATTTTCTGCAAAATGATTGAACTGCCAGTCTCCTTGTAATTACCTAAGGGGTGCAGGCAAAGGCACAGCCAGTAAAAGGCTGATGAGGGAGTATTGAATTTGCACTTCAATTAGAGTGCTTATAAAGTGTGGATTACACACAGGACTCCGGGGCCACAGCTCTCACTCAATTACCACAGCGCACTATGGGAGGAGGGACAGCGGGCAGGAGGGGTGGACGGCGACGACGTCAGGAAAAGGAACGAGGTGGAGGAAGTGGGGAGCAGGAGAGAAAGGAAGGGATGTTGGATGTAGTTGGGGGAGAAATTATCAGGAGGCAATTAATACAGTGGAGGGCATTCACTGCAGGATGCTGGAGTGTGCTGAGGGGCAAAGATAGCATGAGCCAATGCTTTAATCAGGACAGGTCCATGCAAGGACAAGGGTAGTAATGCTTCTCCGTACAAATAAGAAAGAAATTCACTGAGAAGAAGCACGCGTGACTCAGTTTTCTTCCCTTTCAGGCCTGAGACTCGGCTAACAAAGTTGGAAACACGCAATGTGCAGTCGTTCGAGTTATTAAACTTCCTGGAGCCACGCAGAATCCACCAGTACATGGCACTTCACCTATCAATACACCCGCGTATGTATTCATTTGCATTTTTGTACTGTTTATATAAGTCTCCTTCAAGTTAAAGAGGGTATACAGAGAAATCAGTTCAAAAAGAGGCAGAAAAAACAACCTCAACAATGTGTCTGAGTCCCTGAGTAAATTCTCAAATGGATTATTGAGCCAATGAGTGAAAATCACCGGCCATTTAGAGTGGATTTGTCTGCTAGGCAGCGATAAACGACAGCTTGCCTTTCTACGGCTTAGCTCCTCAATTCTGAAAAGGAGATGCTTGAAGGACATGCTTTTAGAGTAAACAGGGCAATGGCAGCTAAGAAAAAGGAAAATAATTTGATTGCTTGGCTGTACTTAAAAAGACAATGCAAGATAATGTGAATGTGAATAATTAATTGTTACAGGCCCTTAAGAGGGGTTCTTGGTGCTTAATTACTGATTGTGATGTTTGCACAAGGCACACTGAGATTAGGAGATTTCAAAGGGAAAACGTGAGGAGTCGAAACAGAAACAAAAAAGTAAAAGGAGTTCCATTATCTTTGGTCAAACCCTGAAATTGCCGCTGCAGAAATAAAGCATGACGGTGTTATGAGACATATACAGGGGTTACCCCAACACAATATGACAGTGTTATATGATACATATGCAGCTTAGATAAATTGAAGGCTCATGCTAATTGGATATGTGGATAAACAAATGAAATAAAAAACCTACTAGCTGACTGTGAAAAGGATTTTATATCTGCACGTACCTTTAATCTCTCAGACTCCACCACTTTTTTCTGTTTATATCATCCCTCTCTCTCTCTCTCTCTCTCTCTCTCTCTCTCTCTTTCATTCCTCGCTCTCTCATTCCTACAGTCAACATAGAATGTGCAGGCTTCCCACAGGCCCTAAAGGAATCTCTCACACTGCACTCACATAATCACTTCAGACCCGGCTGTTTAGGCCGACATCTCCACTGGGACTTACCAGCAGCTCGCTGCGGGCCAAATCAGACCGCTGAGTGAAAAAAAAAAAAAAAAAAAAAAGAAAAGAAAAAAAAATCAACTGCAACAGTGAAACAAAGAACTGCAAGTCAGACAGAGGAGTGTGGCCAGTCTGGGAACATCAAGGACTTTGTGTTTTGGTGGCTGAATGTCATACTCTCCTCCCTCAGTAATGGGATGATGTGGTGCCCTCCTGTATAAAAATGATAGACTTTAAGAGGCGCACAATATGCACCCACACGCTGTGTGCGAATGCATGTGTTTGTGGGTGCATGTGAGTGTATGTTTCAGAGTGTGTGTCAGGTCAAGCTCGAATCCTTCCCTGCTATAACTGCAGTTCAAATTACATCATCTTCTCCAAAGACCAAACACGATCCAGAGCTCAGTCTGCTCATATTAAAGAAGCAGGGTTTAATGACATGTTTAATGACTCCTTACACTGGCAAATGAACTTTTTTTTTCTTTTTTTTTTTTTTTTAAATCTCCGGCTGTTTGAAAGGAACCTTTTTTTTCCTCCAATTAGAGGCATCCTTTGGAAGACGGCTTCCCTGTTCCAAACGAGGATCATTTTTTAAAGATGGAGGCAGAACTGCTGTTGATGCTTGGTCTCTCTTTAATGTCAGGCTTGAGCAGGCTGGAAATACATTAAACTATCAAGGTGAGAAAATATTTTCAACATTGGCAGAGACCGAGGTCTCTTGGGAGTTGATAGCATATGAAAAAGTGAGTCTAATATATCTGCTGGATCAGGCTCAAGATCTCTGGATGTGTTGGATGTCAGTTAGCAAGATGTAGGGTTGGCAACTTGGCATCTTCACATTCCAGTACTTTGAATGTTTTTCTCCTACACTTTGTGCTGCATTCAGTTCATTCATGTGACTACAAGGGGCAACACAACAGCAAGGATTAAAGATATTTTTATATCAACACGTGCAGCATTGAAACGTTCAGATATGTTGTTCTGAACAAGACAAATGGCTGTGCTGAAAGTAGTACATCCTTGCTAAGAGCGTCATTGGCCTCAGCGGAACAAGTTATTAACAACTTAATTAACAGCCACAGTGTGAAAAAAGTGCAAGATACATATTTGAAGTGAAAGCTGCTTGGACGAGCAGGGAGCTGGTTAGATTATAGTCTGAGGCTGAGTCAAAAAACGCAGTGTGACTGCCTCAGAAAACAAATTCCCCCCCAAGACAGATTTCTTTGCTTAGAAAGCATATATACTACAAACATCATAAATAGTTACACTATATAAGCCTAAACTGCGTCAGCTTTATCTAATTAGGCCAAAAATATGTTAAGTATGTGAGTATATTACAGAATTACTTCTGGTTATTTTTCTGAAATTGGTGAAACAAAATATATCCAGTGATTCATGGAAATAAAATCCCATCTATAGAAAAGAGGATATATTAAAATATATTATGTTGCACATGTTAAATGTAATAACAGACACAGGCCTGTTCCAAGTACATAGAAGGACAACAAATACAAAAAACTTTTAGTTAAGATTGGTGGAGCTGGCAGTAGGCATGCAGCATTGCTCAGGCATACAATTCACAAAACACAAAATAATCACTGTGATCGTTGCAAAAGTAATATTGACTGTTCTCTTCTGGGACAAAACAAAGTGCTGCAGAAATCTCACTTGTAAGAGGTCTACGTGTTTTCGAAGTCATTCAAACCACAGTCAGCGGCTAATTTCTAATCTCACAATAAAATGATTGCCAAAACAGCAGCAGTGGCTATCTTTGAATGCTTTTATGCAGCAGATTCCAAACATATTACAGCACAACTCTGTTTGGAATTCATCGGATAAACAAGTTTAAGAAACTAAAAGCCAAAAAGTCACGGCATGGTTTAACAGTCGTGCAGCTTTCTGTCAACAGATCTCGCATTTGTCCACAATTAACTGAACCAGGTCATTACCACCCTGGTGGTGTTACCTGTTTCATAAAATAGACTTGCTTCTGCTCCAACCCAAGCAGTTATACAATCCCAGGCTTATCTGTTTTCCTGACACAGTTAGGGCGTAATGACCTCATGCCACTGGTCAAAACATTTTTCTCTCCTCCACCCCCAAATAAGGCTGCCTCTGGTCATTAGGGAGCCAACGCTTTAAAAACCAGAGAAAAACAACTACTGCTGTGGCAATTAAAGATGCCATCGACTTTTTAATTAAGTCTCATTAAGGGCCTATCAGTGTGAGGGAGGTAATGTAAGACAGCGTAAAGCCAATCCTATCCCATTTCTGTGTTCTCTGAGCCTTTAACAGATCTGTTCACATTTCACGGTATTAGAGAAGGTCTGAGACTGAAACACTTATCATCACTGCAGTCTGGGGCCTAATTCCTCATCATGTTCCATAATCCAATTCCACCATTTTATATTACCTTTTTCTTTTCACCTCAGCTATCAGTCATTCACTCTGATTTGTTTTACAACTTGGTGCAGGCGGCAAATCATGTCTTATTTCAAAGAGGCAAGTGTGCGTGTGTGCGTGCATGCCTGTATGCACGCACATGCATGTGTGTGTGTGTGTGTGTGTGTGTGTGTGTGTTTATGTGCTATATATGTGTGTCAGAGGGGGATGAGTGTGAGAGAGAGAGAAAAAAAAAGAGATCAGGTCAAAAATGCATGACCTGGATTGACTATCTTCAGGCACTGACTCCCCTGCCACAGAATAGACTTTGAATCCCTCCTTTGATTCCCTCTGTAGAGGAATTATCCAGAGGGGAGGCAATATTGGAGAACCTTCACACACCTCACACATGGGGCAGGTCACAGTGACCTCAAATCTCTACACATACAGCTTCGCAAAGCATCAGGGCTACCAGGGTGCAACAACAGGGACGACCTCCTTATGTCTACTTGGCACAAGGTGCTCTGTGTAATGCTGCATTCCAGAGATGTTGGAAAGTTGGAAATTCTCTCTTCCTACCAGGAAAACTGTGACAGAAGGGCCCATAAAGTTGGAGTCAGTTGGAACGTAAATCCATCAAACCATCTGTGTGGTAATGGTTAAATCCCATTTTAATCCCACATTTTAGATTTAAAGTTGCACTTAGAATTGCTGACATTTGAAGCTAACCAGCTAGCTAATGTTGTACTGACATAACATGGGAACATGGTGTCTGTCTCATTTGAAAGGAAGCTTCCTATTACCTTGGTCCCAAGTTAGGAACTTTTCTTACTAGGAACCTCCATTCATCCACCCATTTTCCAATACCGCATATCCTAGTCTGTGTCGCTGGAGGCTGGAGTTTATCACATCATACTCCAGGTGGAAGGGAAACACCCTGGACAGGCTGACAGTTTTGTCCAAAATGTTACATGAAGTATGTTTCTTTCGAATTTTGCCAAAACAGGGATCCTAATTAGAGTCCTATCACTGCTGCCTAGAGAAAACCACCTATGTCCAAAATGACAATTTTTCACAAAAACTAAGTTATAAAATTAGTTTTGTAAAGGCTTCATAACCCCAGTGGTTATAGAACTTTGTGAACCCACAGAGGAGCAGGTAAAAACTCCAATTAAGTTAAGACATGAAAATCAATAAAACTGGAGATATGAGGTTTTTACTGGATAACAACGCTACGCTTCCTACTGCACTGAGACAGTCCTAAGAGCCCATATTTTCTGAAAATGCTACCTAACTAGGCAGCATTATGAGAAATCCTACTGCAGTTCTGGGCAAGTTGTTCCCACAAGCACTGTGATTGGTCAGAAAATTTACTGCCACTGTTGCCCATTCACTAAAACAGCCTTGACAGCTGGGAAAACCTGAACCCAACCTTAACTCTAACCATACCTTATGGGCATTTCTTACCCAGAACTGTAGTAGGATTCATAATAACACAACCAGGAAACTACTTTATATCAAGCAAATGAAATCTCAGTGTATCCTCACGGTTTGGGGGGCACAAAGGCTTCGATTAACAAATTGTCAATTTCCAACTTCCAATTTTGAATGGAAGGCTGATCAGCCCTGCATCTGACCTTCTCGCTCATGCTGCGTTGGCATCATCTCATACACAAGCTGCTGACTGAGAAAATTGTTCACGTCAGCCTCCTAGTTGGTAATTACAAGTAGGAAGTGGGATTTTTTTTTCTTTCTTCTTGTAGGCGCCAGTATTTCCCACTTGGCGTCACAAATTGCGATGTGTCAAAACAGGCGACGAACATTACAGCAAATCCTTCAGTGCTGGTTTCCGTTGCTTCGCGAGGCCTTTCAGAAGAATATCAGTCGAACACCTTATCATAACAAGGAGCGCTACAGAAGTTGTAGCAATAAAAATGTCATCCTCCACTTCTTCCCACATGAAGTGAATGTTGTGTCATTCTCATTTGTGTGTGTGTACATTCCTGTTTCTCTACCACAAAACCAAATACCAGCAACCATGTACGGTGAAACTGACAAAATAATCATTTAACACCAGAAGTATTGTTAGTATAGGACTGGGTAGGATATTGTTCAAAGGTATTTATGTAAAATCTAAACCTTAGTCCTGACCTTTGACCTTTAAAACTCATTAAAAGTAGCTACTGCTGTTTGTCTTTGTAGGGCAGCGTATGTAAATCTACTTCGTCTTACAGTGCTTTAACAAACACACGCTCATAAGATATTTAAACGTTAAAAGCATGAAAAGTAAGTCAAGCTTGTATTTTGCTCTCATGTATTTGGAGGGGGGACTAAGGATTTTCTATTCTTCCAGAAAACATTGTGCTGCTCCACTAATCAAAGACCTTGAGTCGGGTCCAGGACATTATCTTTAACCAATTGCGTAAAGGCTGGAGAAAGAAGGTAATGGGGTTAGCCACATAAATCAGTGCACAAGAAACTCTATTATTGGTAAAGTAATGGGGACCGACGTTGTTTGTAAGCTTCAGCTGTTTGCTTAATTGCAGATCTATGAACAACATTGGCTCTCATTTACATATGTAAATTCTAAACAGGCCAACAGAGCTGTTCTTGGCAATGGTTCTATTTGCCTGCAGGAGGGAAAAAAGGGGGTTATGTGGAGAGAGAAAGAGAGGAAGAGATAAACAAACAGATGGAAACTAAAATAGAAAAAAAAACAGAGATGGAGGAGATGGAGGGGATCGGTTAAAAGGCGATGAAAGGCAGAAACCCAACGCAGAACGCTGAGGTGAGGTGAATATCTTCAAGAGGCGGTGGATGAAGAAGGGGGGCACAAGCCGTTCATACCTGGTGAAAGTGGGAGAGTGTCATCTCAACACACAGCGTCTCTACTTTACTGCAGATATGGCAGGACCGGTAAATAAAAGGACATGCCCTTCTTGTTGTTTCCTGCAGGTTATACCAGAGAGTGCGCCCACAGGTGTCTGACAGATACAAGTGTCCTTAGGGCAACTTCCCCGCCAAGTTCAAGGACTTGCAGACTCACACTGACGGGCTCAGATATGCACAGATGTTGCAGTGCCTGAGATTATGATCTGCTAGCATTAGTGGCGCTGTGTGTTACTAATTCATATAGACAGCTGGGGACAGTCGGAGCAGGTCCCCAGTGCCTTACCTGCTTCCAGACAGCATGCCTTCGGCTAATATAGAGGGAGTTTGTGTGCTGATGTGTGTGTGTGAGAGAGCATAACTGTGTTTATGTGTGTGAGGGAGGCACGCGGGGTAAGGTAGATACTGTATCTGGGGAATAAGGCACTTCTCGCTCTCCGTCAGTGATAGAGTGCAGGTTTTTTCAGCCAGACGCGGCTCAGTCCTCATTGTTCCAGTGAAGTGAGACATCAGTAAACAGACCCGGCTAACATGCAGAACGAAACCAAAGAGGGAGCCAAAGTTTATCGGTTTATTTTAGAAGAGTCAAACTTCATTAAACTCAAAAGATACCCTCTGTTTAAAGTAACAGCAGCCACATTTTCATATAAATAAAAGTTCATCTTGCTTGGTTCTGTCGCTGATTCATGTAATACAACAGTCAGACTTTCACACATCCAGTGTCAAATGGTCTTGCCTTGGAAAAATCTTCTTACATACAGGAAATTATGTGTGTTTTTTCAGTTTCTGGCAGCAGTAGCAGGAGTTTAAACAGAAAAAGAAGAGCTGGAAAGTTAGAGCCATTATAAAAACCACCAAGATACGTCCTCTTGGTTAGGTTTTTGGTTATGGTTGGGTGAGGTCTCATATCAAGGCTGTTTTAACAAATGGCCAACAACTTTCCTGACCTATCACATCACTTGTTGCGGCATCTTGTCTAGAACTCCAGTGGGGTTTATAATAAAAAAGTTAGCATGAGCAGCAATAGCCGCCATGGCTGAAGAGATGAAGAAAACAGCACCACCTGCAGAAACTATCTATCAACAGAAAATCCAAGGAGAAAAACGTCACAGTACTGGACAAATGGATTCCTGATCTCTGGAAAGTGCAGTGCTACAAGTATGGAAAAAGAAAAAAAGGAATACAAGGACTGCTGCCTCAATAAAAGAGTGCATTTTAATGACCTCTATGAAAACTATTGTCCTCAAGTGTGAATGATGCTTGACTGAATAAACACATGTACAAGGACTGAAACCATAATTAGCTACCAAAGACAGAAATAATTAGCTGTTCTCTCATTAGGGGGGTGCGTTCAGGAGTAATCATTGCAATCACTTTGACCACAGGTTACTTGACGAAACAGCCAGATATGCTGCTGCCGGGCTAATACACCGGCGATAGTCCCATACAATTAATTCAACCTGGCTGCTGAGAAGGGCCTATTGTCATTGGCAAATCTCTAATTGATTCACTCGCTCACACACACGTTCTTTTTTTCTTTCACACACACACACACACAAAGCGAGAGTAATGTCAATAAAATTCATTGCAATTCTTCGCTCTGCGCCTGTTGACAGACTCCTCCTCTCTCCTTCTGCTGATCTTCAGACTGTCCTAATTCGTGGATTCTCCTGAGGAACCATCAAAGTGGTACCTACTGTATTACGCTTGTGTTCCCTCTCCGGCTTTACCTGCTTATTTCATCTCCTCATATGTGCCCTCCCCACACGAACACACAAACGCACACATGCACACACACACACACACACACACATTTTGGTGCAAGGACTGCCTGTGGATGCTGGAGGTTGAGTAACAGTCCAGTAATTAATCCTGATCCCAGATGGTCATGCCTTGTGTGTGTTTTTGTGTGTTCATGTGTGTGTGTGTGTGTGTGTGTGTGTGCATGCACATGTGTGTGCATGCATTCCTTGTAATTCCTCACTGTCTCTTTTCCTCAACGTAGCTTCAGCTTTTCTGTTTGGACCTCTGCGTGGAGCAAATTACCCGAGAGTTGGTTACACAAGGGCACGGTGTGTAACAGTTCAAAATAAGATAGACTCGCTGCATGTGTAGGGATGTGGTAACACTAAAACCAAAATACAATTTCACAGTTTTAATGCTGCTTTCACTCCCCGATGGAAAAAAAAATTCAGCACCACGGATAGTTCTAGGCAATAATATCTGGCAAATATTGGTCTAAAATTCTTATTTTAATGAATAAGAGTAAAATTTTGTTTCTTGACTTTTTTTTTCATGAAGTATTTCATTGGCTCATAGTTAGGCTATAATGAGCATGTTAGGTTACTACAGACAAACGCCCTTGAATGTTCACCAAAACACATTCTCTCTCCGAATCAATAATCCAATATGCTCAGTCAGAGATAACAGATGATCAGAAGATAGCTACAACATGGCGCCACGAGGCACCTCCATCACACCCGCTTTGCACATTTCAAGTAAGGAGCGGAAGGTAAGCCCGCCAAAAAGCATCCCGCAGGAGTGTCAGTCACCTCCAGTAATGATAACACCAGAGACAAATGAAGGCAATAACTAACAATGGGATTAGACCTCTTATAAAAGTGTGAAAGGGGGAGATTTGGGACATTTGTCTCCTCGGCGGTTGTGCAAATATGGCAGTATTGTGACAGTAAGTGAGACTGTTTTTAATGGCCCAGGCCAGATTCGGCTGACAATATCCCTGCACGTTTTTACTGTGTGTCGACTGATATTTTCAACCTCAAATTTCAATATAAAAGCAGACTGAAAATAAAGCATCGTTAGCTTTCAGGCTTTGATATGTGATCTTTTCATCATTCAGTCTAATCATAGTAAAATCTGCACTCTTTTAATACTGCAATTAATCTAATGTATTTTCCAAGGATTCAAAGAAAAGGGTCATTCTTATCAATTTTAACCCAGCTACAAGTAGTAATCTGATCCCAACACACTCTGGCTTCCACACTGATGTTGCTGCACTTTTGAGATCTTTATGAACCTCAAGTGTGTGTTTATTTGATTTTGTTGACAACATAATCTTGCCTTTAGTTACATTATATATCTGTCTCATAAAATACTAAAACGCTGTGGTCTTGGGAGTGACCTTCCCCCCTAATGGTTTGCCTACTTTCACCTCCTCCTGTCTAAACAATTTGTTCTTTCTGTCCTCGTCGTTTCCTTTGGGAGACGTCGTGGTCGGCTCCCAGGATCATAATGCTCCAGAACAGCTATAAAAGGATCATGTAGGATTTGCGTTCACACCTTTAAATCTACATAGACCTTTATTTAGTGTTTACTGCTAGGACGAGGCACTGTACATATTGGCTGCAGGCTTTAGCACATGCTGTTACATCATGGTTAAGTGGCACCTCGATTGTTTCCTCTGCATCATGAATGGTAGTTGATGTGAGTGAAAATATTAAATAGATTTTTGACATGTTTTAGCACCAAATTTAAACCATTTCCATGTGGCTGTTACTGTGGAAGATAATGGTTTATTACACTACTGTCATGTACATTGTAATAAGTTGTAATAACTTCATATGTCGGTTTTATTTATGAATAGGGCACATTCATATACACAGCCCTTTCAGTCCTGTTGTATTGACTTTGTTGATTTTATTAAGCATGAGCCATCATCAGAGGAGTTCATCCCTATTGCAGCTTAATCCATTTCATAAGAGAGCGTACCAAGGCTTTGTAAACAAACAACCTAGGTCATTGAATAGAACCCAACTGCACATCTATTATGGCTAATCAACCTGAATGGATGGACATTGGGGTCCACAAAGAGCTGAGATTAAACCCAGTGGGCAGCAGAGACAAACAATACGTGGCATTGGAGCTAATACACAGACACAAACAAATCAGAGGCCTTATTATTTTTGTACTGATCACTTGTTTGCCTCTTTACGTGACTGGTGATGTTTTCTGATGATGAGTTCACATTTGCAAAGACTATTGTTTATGACGCAGGACTTCAAATAAAATCGCTAAAGGTGCATTGCCAGTCCGTTTCTTCAATATTTCTGTCATGTTCCTGTTTCATATGATTTTATAAAAGTGATACATAGAATTGCATTTGCATGTTATTTAAAATAACCTAATCAGCAACTGTGATTCCCCTTAAAACTCATTCTAAGATTTCACTAAATATAGAGCAAGCTTTTAAATTGCATCCCTCTTCTTTTGAAGGGATTAAACCCAAGGGAGGCTATTTACAGGGAAAGTGGTGGTAAAGAACATAAACAAAACCGGTCCTCAGTGGAATGCCTTAGAGATGAAGATATGTGGACTGAGATGGGTTAAGGAGCAAACAGCTACCTGCTGCTCTGCTACAGTGCCTTGTACCGTGCCTTAAACTTTATATTGTTTAGCTGCACTGCCACATTTAATTTTGTTTGAATGAAATCTAAACCCTGGTCAAGAGCTCTTACTTTGAAACCTCATAAAAGGTAGTTGTTGATATTTGCCTTTTTGGGACGAAGATTTCTTCTATACACAATTTGGTGTATTTTGCATCATTCACTACGCATTATTTTATTGCTTAATAAGCCTGTGGTTACATTAACACACTGCACTAACACATTTTAATGACATTTTTGTATTCAACATTAGTTGACGTCCTTATCGAGATGATCACAATGAATGCAGCAGCAGAATAAACTCAAAGTGCCAGGATGAGAGCTGTAAAAACCCAGACAACAGAGGTAACAAATGGTCCTGTTATGATTTCCTCGCTTAGATATCAGATCTACAAGCTGAGCTCTGCCCCTTTGGTTTTACTGTTTGTCTGCATCGACTTTGAAATGAGCATTAAATCTGACATTAATTTGATTAAATACAACAGCATGGACATAATTATGTTATGGGATAGAACAAGAGCTCTTCAGTAGGCTAATCTGTCTGTGTCGACTGCAGATGGAAGCCAGTAGGCCTAATTGGCTACATACAGCCTAATCAGACTTGCTGGATTGTCTTGTTTAACATTTTATCCCCATCCTTGTATCAATTTTCAACTAAATTAGCCTGGACCACCAGAGATGTAGCTGAATTGGGCAGTGGAAGAGGAGGGGGGAGGCGCTCTTTCGGTGCATCACCATCACAGTATCTGCCACTGTGAATGCCTCACAGTGCATCACATGTGATTCAGAGGCAAAATAGTGGGTCTTGTGTGATGTTATGCATGTCCTACATGCTTCAAGAGAGCGCTGTGGCCCTGCATCATTTCAGTGTTGACACGTTCAGAGAGGCTATACCGCCCCCTAGGCCAGGCTTCTTGTAATACACGTCCGTACTGACAGAATAACGTCTTCTCTCTGCACCATGCACAGACTGTAGGAGCTGTTAGAGACATCATCGCGGTATTGAGTTGCAGCCATTTTTTTTTTTTTTTTGAAGAATCCACTTCTCGGCTGTCTCAGAGCCTCAAAATTGTTCTCTGACTCCTCTGCGTCTCCTCACCTCCTCCTCCTCTCTTGTGATTGAAATGGACTTAAAGGGAATCAATAAGGAATAATGGCTGTTTCCTGCATTCACCTCATCGGTGGACTCCATGAAAAGATGAAGTCTCCCTAATATTTTGTTTAATCAGTGTATATCCATCAATCCACCCACTCGCTCAGTGAATTGCCTAGCCTAAACTAAGGATCCAAAAATGTTTTCATGTCAGTGGCCTTTAAAAAAATCCCATATTAAGCTACACAGAGATTTTATCCCAAGGACACCCACAATTGGGTTTTGATTTAGTGCATTGAACTGCAAGACCTGTAAGAAGACCACAGTGGTGAGAGTCAATCTATTATCGAACAGTTGTTCTTACAAATTGTGTAAATGGGATTATTACTGATGAACTGGAGTGAAACTAAACCCGCCCTCAGGTTGCTGGGAACACCTTTCAGGACCTCTCTGGTTGAGTCGATGGACTGCATTTTGAAAACAATCGACCTCAACCACTGAATGCACCGGAGACGTCGGAGGGACGGGCGAAATGAAAGGCTAAGAAAGAAGGGAATGTGAGGATGGTAACTGTGAGCTGTCTGAGCTGAGATGACGAGGAGAGAGGAAAGTTGCCTTGGCTGCGGGCAGATGCTGGTTGCGGTGCC
Source organism: Holocentrus rufus (assembly GCA_900302615.1). NCBI lineage: Eukaryota > Metazoa > Chordata > Actinopteri > Holocentriformes > Holocentridae > Holocentrus > Holocentrus rufus. Next base: position 100,815 of record OMLF01038771.1, on the reverse strand, counting down.
AGCTGGTTGGGGGTGGGCCCACCTGTCTCCGGCTCTCCCCGTCTCCCTCTCCTCTGCCGTGGAGAAAGCGACAGATGGAGTCCGAAGGTTCTGCTCAGGTCTCTGCGCCACTCCTCCAGTCTGTCCATCCCTGGCCACCTCCGGCGCGAGGGCAGCAAGCCAGGGGAACATGGGGACCGAGCCCGGCCCCCGGCCCTCCCTCGCCGCAGGGGTCAACTGCTTACAGAGAGGGGTCGCCCCGATGCCTCCTCTCCCGCAAACCCTCTGCTGCCTCCTCGTGGATGCAAGCAAAAACTGCATTTCCACTTTGATGTCTCTGAGTGAAGGCATTTCTTTATTCAGACAAAATATGCCCTCCCAAGGTCTCTCAAGGATGGCAGCTTTGAAATTATCAGGACTGGAGGCTACATGTCAGCCTGCTCATTTTTCACACTCACTCCACTGAAACTCACTGAAGAGTGAGAGCTGTGAGAGGGAGGGAGAGAGAGACAGAGAGGCAGAATCTGTGATGTTGTACATATTGATGTGAAATTGTATTATCCCTGAGGAGTGCTTTAGATGTATATGGCATGTGGGCTGGGTGACAGCGTGATGAGCAGCAAGTCGTGGTGCAGGGGGTGGGGGAGGTCACTGGGTCATGTCAAACCCCCAAAGTGGCAAAGTCCATCACAGGGCGGCTTGGTGACCTCCGTGTTATTGGCCCTGTGGCAAATCAATGCACGGGGTCTCTACAGAAGCACAGAGACCTCATCAGGGATCCTTTAAGGAGCAAGCTATCCCAAATCAGTTGCCCTCCCGGACCTCTCATTAACCTCCTGGTCGGTCGTTTGTTTGAACAGCTATCCATGACTCTAATTACTGGAAGAGTTGTGTTAAACAGGGAGTTGGCAAAAAAAAATCTCTCTTCTTGCAGAAATCTCGGTGAAGGACAGAAGTCTGCCTCGACAGACGAAGCCCAAGACCAGACATCTGCTCTCAGTTGTGTCTGTGCAGATTTATAAATTCTGCCCTACTCTGGTTTCACCACAGTCAGCCTTGGTAGTGTGGGTGTCTGTGTTCATTAACAGCATAGCTGAATTATGACTAAGGTCCTCTCTCCTACAGCAGCATAACTGGGTTGTTTCTCCTCCCAGCAGCCCACGCTGCTCCCAGAGGTACCTTTAGAGCACATTAATGGATCCTCTGCTATTCAGGAGGAAAGTTATAGTTGTAGCAAAAGCTTCCTCTCAGCACTAAAGAAATAGGCCCAACTCCCATGCCAGTTATTGATATTTAAATACCAGACTTCTTGGATCTGGAAATTCACTCTGTACAGTGACAGTGCCCTCCTTCAGGCTGTAGCTCTAAAGACTGACTGAGTGTACAATTCAAAGAGGACCTGGAGCCCAATGGGAGAGCCAGCGCTCTTTGACAACTCTCTGATGCACCGTAATGTATCACGGGAGGTTGTGACTGAGTCTGGTGGCATCTGAGGACACAGAGGGGGGATACGGACTTAGAGGCTTCTTGTACTGGTTTAAGGTCTGTTCCTTCCGAACCTTCTGGTATGGTAATACATCGGTTTAATCGAAATTGTCGAAGGACTTGAAAAATGAAATAGATTATCTATTGGCCTGAGCAATTCAGCAGTGAAAATATAAAAACTGGGGAATATGTAAAGGCAGTCAGTTGAACGGTTTAGTATTATCTAGACAGACAAAGGCTCTCATTTATCACCGAACATGAAATGAATCTAAAGAGACCAATTTTCGGAAAATAATCAAGCCATTATCATTCATGACTCAATCACAGTGGAAATTACCAAGAGACTCTGCTGGTGCCCAGCAGAAGAGAAGAGAGTGACGTGAGGAAACAAAAGGGCAGGCAGACTGGTGGCATGGGTAATAATATCCAGTTTGTGGCTCTGTTGGGACAAGTGCTCATGGGCGTCTGTGGGGTACAGCAAGGTACAGGCGCTCTGCCACAGCGGAGCCTGAGTAAGTCCAAATTAAATTAAATTTTTATCATTATAATGGAGAGCAGAGTCCCTGCAAAAATGGCCAACAATCTATTTGGAGGCCATATCTAAAGGAAATCACATCAGGGGAGCATTCAGGACCAATGTTCCCTCTAAGCTTTGTGCATTTGGCGAGCTACATCTAATAAATTTTTGCACTGACCAAATAATAATGTCTTATCAGTCATCAGTCAATGTTTCACTTTGTCAAGATTAAGCTGATATAAGCAGATTTGGGAGTTTTGGTAAAGAGTGATATTAGATGCAGGGACTTTGCCATAGCTTAGAGTTTTGCAAATTGACACTGCTGAGAGAGTGACGCATGAGGAGGCAAGAGGGGCAAACAGACCTCTGGCACAGACAATGTTCAATTCAATTCAATTCAATTCAATTCAAATCACTTTATTTGTCCCCGAGGGGCAACTGAAATGGCAGGTAAAGTAGTACAATCTACAAAAGTAAAGGATTTTTTTATTTTTTATTTTTTTTAATCAAAATATGTTAAAAGAAAGGAAAGGAACAAAGGTTGGTGGTGGGCACTGATGGAGAGTGATGGGGTGTCATGTCATTAAACCCAAAGATATAATAGCTAAATCTCTGCATCTAATATCATTTGTCACTAAAACGTCAGAATGTGCTTTTATTAGATCATTTTTTTGTGACGAAATGGAGAGATGATCGATGTGGTCAGAATGCTAAACTCTGTAAAGTCAAATTTAGGCATGTAGTTGACATGTTCATCTAGAGCAACTTACAGTGAGTTAGCAGGTAGAGGTTCAGTGTTTTGCTCAAGGGCACTTTGACAGGACGCATAATAGTGAATGGACACAGTATGAGATGTTGCTCGGCTTTAACGTGGGATCTTCTATAGCTTTTTTTTTTTTTTTTGTTTGTTTGTTTTTTCCAACATGGCTTCCAAATGAATTTATTGCATTTTTTTTTTTTGCTCAGATCAAATCCATAGGCAAAGGTTTTGCAAATGGCAAAAGCCCACAACATAATGTTATTCAATAGTTTACAGTTTGTGGTAGGATTGGCATTGATGGTTAAGTTAAGGGGTTTTGACTGGCGGGCTGTGGATGGTGTTTGGATCTATATGGTTTGTGATTTTGGTGTTTAGATCTTGTTTAGAAGGCGTTTTGTATCTTTTTTGGCCGGTTTGTGAATGGTGTTTGGGTGTTTGTTGTGTGGGTGGACAGGGTTCAGCTGGGTGTTTGGAATGTGTTCGGATGGTGTTTAGATCTTGTTTGGATGGTGTTTGTATCTTGTTTGGATGCTGTCTGGGTGTTTGTTGTATGGGTGTTAAGATGGTGTTTGGATAGTGTGTGGAGACAGTGGTTGGTGGTGTGTCTGGATATGTTGTTTGGATAGTGTGTGGATGGAGTGTGGTTGCTGGTGTCAGCGTGGCTCTAATCAGCTGCTGGCAAGCGGATGAGCGGGCGGTCTCTCCCCGCGGCGGCACCCCGGGTCGGAAGCCGGTTTGAAGTTTAATGATGCCAGCTGCCAGCTCTGCCAGGCTGTGAGCACTAACGAGCTGGCACCGGCGGCGGCTCGGGCCGCGGCGGCAGCACCTGGAAATGTAGCACACGTTTCAGAGGGGCGGGGC